>CM041015.1:10932500-11170000 GCA_022984855.1 Dimocarpus longan | reverse complement strand
CTTGAGTAGCATATTGCTCAGTTCGTCGCTCAATATGTTGCCTAACTTTCTCATGCAGTTGCTTAACAAATTCAGCTTTCTTCTTACCATCCAAGTTAACTCTTTTCTCCATAGGTAAAGGTATTAAATCCAAAAGAGTAAGTGGATTAAACCCATACACAACTTCAAATGGCAAACAACCAGTAGTCGAATGCACACTTCTATTGTACGCAAACTCGACATATGGTAAGCAATCTTCCCAATTCTTCAAGTTCTTTTGGATGATGGAACGCAGCAAAGTACCCAAAGTCCTATTAACAACCTCTGTTTGTCCATCAGTTTGCGGATGACAAGCTGTAGAAAACAATAGCTTTGTTCCTAGCTTTCCCCACAAAGTCTTCCAAAAATGGCTTAAGAACTTCACATCTCAATCTGAAACAATGCTCTTTGGCACTCCATGAAGTCGAACAACCTCCTTGAAGAATAAATTAGCAACAGATGTGGCGTCATCGGTCTTGTGACATGGTATAAAGTGAGCCATCTTCGAAAACCTGTCAACCACAACAAACACCGAATCTCGGCCCTTTTTGGACCTACGTAAACCCAATATAAAATCCATAGAAATATCAATCCAAGGTTCACTAGGTATAGGCAAAGGTGTATACAAACCATGGGGTAAAACTTTAGACTTAGACTTTTTACATGTTATGCACCTCTCACAAATTAGCTCAACATCTCTCTTCATGTGTGGCCAGAAGAAATGCTCATCTAATACATCTAAAGTTTTCTTAACACCAAAATGTCTCATTAAACCACCCCCATGCGCCTCTTTAACAAGTAACTCTCTTATAGACCCCTGAGGAATGCACAATCTACTTTTCCTAAACAAATACCCCTCATGTCTATAAAACTTTCCAAAAGTAGTTTTCTCACAGGCAACATACACACTAGCAAAATCAGGATCATTAACATACAATTCCTTTATATGCTCAAAACCCAACAATCTTGCATTCAAAGTAGAAATCAATGTATACCTGCGAGATAATGCATCAGCTACTACGTTTTCCTTTTCTTGCTTATACTTTATCACATAAGGAAACGTTTCTATGAACTCTACCCATTTAGCATGCCTCCTACTCAACCTACTTTGACCTTTCAAATGTTTTAAGGACTCATGATCAGTATACATTACAAATTCCTTAGGCCACAAATAATGTTGCCAAGTTTCTAAAGCCCTAACTAAAGCATACAACTCTTTGTCATAAGTAGGATAATTTAATGATGCTCCACTCAATTTCTCACTAAAATAAGCTATAGGACGCCTATCTTGCATAAGAACAGCCCCTATACCTATTCCTGATGCATCACACTCAATCTCGAATGTCTTAGAGAAATCAGGTAAAGCAAGCAATGTGGCAGTACACAATTTATCCTTAATCAATTCAAATGCATGTTGTTGCTCATTACCCCATTTGAAACCCACACTCTTTTTCACAACCTCAGTTAGTGGTGCTGCTATGGTGCTAAAATCCTTAACAAATCTCCTATAAAAACTAGCTAACCCATGAAAGCTACGGACTTCACTAACATTCCTAGGTCTAGGCCACTGTCTAATAGCCTTAACTTTCTCCTCATCTACTTCTATCCCTTTTGACGTAACGACATAACCCAAAAACACAATCTTATCCGTGCAAAAGAAACATTTTTTCAAATTAGTATACAACTTTTCTTTCCTTAACACATCAAGCACACAATGTAAATGCCTAACATGTTCATCTATGCTCTTGCTATACACTAATATGTCATCAAAGTAGACCACAACAAATTTTCCAATGAAAGAACGCAAAACATGATTCATTAATCTCATGAAAGTACTAGGTGCATTAGTTAAACCAAAAGGCATGACTAACCACTCATACAAACCATGTTTCATTTTAAATGCAGTTTTCCATTCATCTCCTTCTTTCATTCTAATTTGATGATATCCACTTTTCAGATCAATCTTAGAGAACACACAAGATCCATGCAACTCATCTAACATGTCATCTAATCTAGGTATGGGATGTCGATACTTAACTGTAATTTTGTTGACAGCTCTACAATCGATGCACATACGCCAAGTCCCATCCTTTTTAGGCACAAGTAAAATCGGTACGGCACATGGACTCATGCTCTCCCTCACATACCCCTTTTTCATCAGCTCCTCAACCTGCCTTTGAAGCTCCTTTGCCTCCTCGGGATTACTTCTATAAGCGGGTCGGTTTGGAATTATTGCTCTGGGTATGAAATCAATTTGATGCTCTATTCCCCTCTTTGGTGGTAATCCATCGGGCATCTCCTCGGGGAATACATCCTTAAAATCCTGCAAAAGAGTTGTAACAACACTAGGCAAAGAAACATTAATGTCAAAGTTAGAAAAATAAGCATCTTTGTACAAAAGTACAAACATTTGTTGCTTGGCTAGAAAAGCAGCTCTCACATCACTCCCCTTTGCATAAATACTCATTTTCTTTTTCTCACTTTTCTTCCTCTCATTCTCTCCTCTACACTCAACCTTCCCAATTTTCTTTTGCACACGCTCTAGTGTTTTGTCACTCTTTTTCTCACACTCAGCTCCCTTTCTCTCGGCCTCACTAGTGTTTGAACTCTCGACCTCTCCTTTTCTCTCACTCTCTTTTATCCTCACTTGATCTTCATACACCTGTCTAGGTGTTAAAGGTATCAGAATGATCGTTCGCTCATTCATGGTAAAAGAATATCTATTCTTAAACCCATCATGCATTACTCTCCTATCATATTGCCATGGACGACCCAAAAACAAGTGACCAGCATGCATAGGTACAACATCACACAACACCTCATCTTTGTACCTACCAATAGCGAAAGGAACTAGCACTTGTCTTGTTACCTTAACCTCTCCACAATCGTTTAACCATTGCAACTTGTATGGTCTAGGATGTTTTGAAGTAGGTAAACTAAGTTTCTCTACTAACTCTGTGCTAGCAACATTGGTGCAACTACCTCCATCAATAATCACACTACGCACCCTCTCCTTGATATGACATCTGGTATGAAAAATATTATCACGTTGCACCTCATCATCTTCTTCCTTCACTTGCATGCTTAAAGCACTCCTTGCCACTAACAACTTTCCATCCGCAGGAAACTCAATTTCAACATCACTAGCATCTTCCAAAGGTGGTATCTCATCGTCATCACTTTCCCCTTCGGTCTCTATATCTCCATCCTCCCTCAAGATCATAATTCGTTTGTTAGGACATTGAGAAGCTATATGACCTCTGCCCAAACACCTAAAGCATTTGATATCCCTATTTCTCCCATGAGTTGCCTCAGCCTTGCCCTTATCATGGCTTCTATCTCTACCCTCCTTAGGCTTAGTAGTTTCAGCCTTAGGCTTTTGAGATGCCTTATCTTCCTTTCTACTCCAATTCGACTTCCAAGTGGATGTAGAACCCGAATTGCTACCATATCGTGACATCGAACCCTTCTTTTGAGTTGCCTCTCCACCTTCATAGCCATATGGACCAAGTCCTCAAGCTCCACATAATGCTGCAACTTAACAATATTGGCAATATTTTCATTCAGTCCTTGTAGAAATCTTGCCATAGTAGCCTCTCTATCCTCCTCTATATTAGCTCTGACCATGGCTATCTCCATCTCCTTATAATAGTCCTCCACACTCTTAGAACCTTGTGTTAGGCTCTGCAATCGTCGGTATAGCTCCCTATAGTATGATCTAGGAACAAATCGCTTCCTCATAACAGTTTTCATCTCACCCCAAGTGTTTATAGGACGTTCCTCATTTCTCCTTCTATCTAGCACTACTTGGCCCCACCAAACCACAGGATAATCCGCAAACTCAGCTGCGGTTAACTTCACCTTCTTCTCCTCAGTAAAATTATGACACTCAAAGACTAACTCCACTCGTTTCTCCCACTCTAAATACACATCAGGATCAGCCTTCCCTTGGAAAGAGAGTATCTTCATCTTAATGCTACCAAGATCCCTATCCGGTCTATTGGGTCTATCATCCCATCTTACTCTCTCATTCCCATTCCCATAGTACCTACGATCTCCATCGCCATTACCTCTTCCTCTACGACCACCTCTACCACCTCTAATTCGGCCTCTATTAAAATTAATGGCATTGTCATCTCCTTCCAAATCTTCTCCATAGAACATCCCATAATCAGCTTCAAATTCATCATTACCACTATGCTCTTCCGGAGCTCTCCTTTGCTGCCCCCTTTGCAAAGTAGCTATGGCCTCTTCTTGCCTATCCATTCGATCCTTAATCTCTCCAAACACCATGTTCATCCTCTCAAATTGTTGTTGCATCGCTTTGAGAATGAACGACTCATTACCCTTTTCTCCTCCTTCAACTTCTTTATCGTTATCCGTAGACATGATTGACACCTGCAAGAATGTTAGTAAAAGTAACCTCACAACACTCCCTCACGTGTTTCACTCTAATCACTCATGTGTTTGACACTCAATGATTTTGATTTAACTCAACACTCCCTGTCCACACTCAAACTTTTCTCACTAAGTTCTTTATAGAACTAATCGATCACAACAAGGTCACCCTTGAAATAATCGCCTTAGACAAATCTCAACAAAGAAAAACACACACACAAAGAACACGAAAGAAATAAGGACCAACAATGACACTAGAATGATGAAATAATGAAAAGCTATCTGTTCTCAAGAAAAGATTTCGAACACCGCAAAGATCTTGAATTGCAAATAAGGTAAATTAATATCAACTCACTTCAATCCAAGCAATTTATGGCATTCAAACTCTTTTTTTTTTTCTCTGGATTTTTTTTTTCTTTTTCTTTTTCTTTTTTTTTTTCTGATACTTTTTTTTTTCGGATTTTTTTTTTTTTTTTTTTATTTCAAACTAGAATGCACAACTATATGGATTGTAAATTGTGGAGTTGAACCAAAAACAAGATATTGATATGAATCTTGCAAATCAAGAGACAAATATGATAATAAATCAAGAATTCAAGAAACCCTAGAATGTGTTTTCAAGAATCCTAATTGATGATATGGTTCAAGAACAGAATATGAAGATTCAAACCAAGATTGTTGTATTCAGTCACAATGATGGTTCTATGTGGATGAAGAGAATCAATTATGAAACCAGTATGTGATGGAGGAAGCAGAAATAAAATAACAAAGCAGAACTGATTGTTATGCTGCAAATTTACTGAACCAGCAAGTTAAAGAATAAAAAAATTAATGAACATGCAGCAGATCACACACAAGGTTATTAATGGATGACAGATGGACAAATTAGAGAATTGAACTTTGATGGTGGTTGGTGCGTGATATTCATCCACAAGTCAGACAAAAGCAATTATTAATGAACGGAAAGTCAGACAAAGCAAATTGACTATGGGCTGTGATATTCAACGAATTCAGTCAATTATTAAAGAAGGCACACCAAGATACAGGTTATGTGGCAAACAAAAATTGAATTGATGAATTGCGGCAAAAGGTAAAGAAAATCAGATATTGATATATGGCTAAAGAAATCAAAATAAGAAACTTAAATTGAAAAACCAAACCTGAATTAATTAACCGAAGTTCTGATACCAACTGATGCGAACCCCGTATATAAAGATACGACACCCACGATCAAATTGAAACACAACCCTCAAGAAAGTTAATTCAGATTATAGAAAATCTTTGACCCGTTGATTAGAGAACCAAGAACCAAAGATATAACGACGCCACTCCCAAGAAAGAGATGAGAATGTGGGAGATAAGTCAAGGTTAATAAATCAAGAACAACTCTTGATGCAATCTCAAAGTTCTCAAAAGAACAATGGAGAAAAGTTAAAACTTTATTCAATAAACTTCTTATTGAAATTTTAGGTTTAATAAGCCTTTTATAGGCATAAAATCCTAAGTCTAATAAGAAACCCAAAATAAACTCTTAATTCTAAATCTAGTAGAAAACTAAAATAAAACCCTAATTTAATTAAATCTCAGCCCAATAATTAAAAGCCCAATATAACATAAAATATACTAACTAATTTAAAACCCAACCCATAATACAAATTAAGCCCAAATTAATACAACAAATAAATAATAGCCCAATTTGTATTAAAATTGCTATCAAAGCCTCAATATTAATGCTCTTGGACTAGGCCTTGAACTTGAATGATATTTTGAAGCCTCGATGTTCCCTCCAAGCCATGTTGTGTAAGACTCTTGGCCCAAATCTCTTGAATGAGCCCATTTAAACCTTCCTTCATCCTTTTAGCTCGAGCCCTTGTCACAGGTCCTTCATTGATGCTCAAAGGATCCATAAGCTTGCTTTCTTGGTTTCTATCAATGGGAGGATTGTTTGCCGCATGTAGAATTTGCTTATAATAGGAGTGTGTATTCTGCAACTCATTTTTCGCCTTTTGAAGTTGTGTATGGTTTTAATCCACTGACTCCTTTGGATCTAATTCCTTTACCTGTGAATGAGCATGTTATCTTGGATGGGAGGAGAAAGGCAGATTTTGCCAAGCAAATCCATGAAAAGACTCGACAAAACATAGAGAGGAGAACTGAGCTATATGCCACGCAAGCTAATAAAGGACGTAAGAAAGTTGTGTTTGAACCTGGTGATTGGGTGTGGTTACATATGAGGAAGGAACGATTTCCAGTGCAACGTCGTTCTAAACTGCTTCCGAGGGGAGATGGCCCATTTCAAGTGATTGAACGAATCAATGACAATGTTTACAAGTTAGATCTTCCAGGTGAGTATAATGTTAGTGCAAGCTTCAATGTTTCTGATTTGTCTCCTTTTGATGTAGGTGACGATTTGAGGACAAATCCTTTTCAAGAGGGAGAGAATGTTACGAACAAGGGAGCTACACCAAGTGACCCATTACATGTTCCGGTTGGGCCAATAACAAGAGCAAGGGCTAAGAGATTCAAGGAAGCACTAAATGGCCTGATTCAAGACACTTGGGTTGATTCCGATTTAATAAAGCCCAAGATGGGCCCATATGAAGACCAAGGACTAATTAACATCATCAAGACAATTAATTGGGCTGAATAAGAGTTGACTTGGGTGTGTGGCAGAAAGCTTGGGCGTGTGGCACAAGCAAGAAGATTCAATTTAAGTTGTTTCCTTTTTAGATTTTCAATAAATAATGAATTGATTTGTTTCCCAAATTAAGAGGCTGATTTTCTTTAATTTCAGCCTTCCAAATAGGGATCAAGTCAATTACTTGATTGATTTAGTTTTAATTAGTTTCTTGTTTTGTAAGGCAATTAATGGCCAAATATTTTGTTCCTTTTTTGAAAAGGCATATAGCCTCTCTTTTCTTTTAGGGTTTTAGTTTATAAAGAACAAAAAGGATGTAATATGGCAGATCAGAATTTGAATGAAAAATTGAGAGCTTAATTTCTCTCTTGTTCTTTGAGAACTAATTGGAACTTATCAGATTTCTCTGAGGCGTTCCTCCTTTCTTTGACTTATCAATCGAATACTCCATCCTCGATTGTGGCGTCATCCTTATACCAAGGTTCACATCTCACTATAGGTGTTGGGTCGCGGTTTCCATTCAAACCAGATATTAGAACGGTCCTAGGCCTCAATTGTGCTACAACTGACGAGGTTCGCATCATGCCCTAGGCTAATAAAGATGTTCAAGGACTTCCCTGACTTGGCAAAAGAGAAAGCTTTGCTTGAGAAAGCGAACAGAAAGCTTGAAAGCGACAACTATAAGATCAAAGGCGAGTTAGAGTTCTTTCGTAAAGAGTCCGAAAAAGCAAAGAAGGTTGCCTATGAGTTCAAGCATAAACTCAAAAGCACTAGGGAGCAGATGGATAGGGCAGAAGAGAAGGCTTGTGAAATCAAGCTCCGAGATATCACCACTTCCTCGCTCAATAAGGCCACGAGGAAATCAAAAAGATGAAGCAAGAAGTGAGCTCAAGCAATAAGCGAGCTGAGACTGCTGAGAAGAAGGTCGAGCTGGTACTGCGAGACTTAGACATAAAATGAGAAACAATTTAGCTCCTACCCAGGAGTCCATCAATCAGGCAGAAGCTCGTATTGAACAGGCTCGAGATGATGCCATTTTGGAGATGTCGAGTTCATTTCTGTACACATTATAGAAACGCACCCAAAAATGGACTTATCGTTCTTCAAGCTAGAGGCAGTCGAGGAGGTGAAGAAGTATGCGGCTTGTGCTGCTAAGGCCACTCAAGCTGAAGGCGTAAAGATTGCTCAGAAGGGGACTACTCTTCCTATCCCCAAGAAAGATTCAGGACCTCCTTTTGCTTAGGCTGGTGCTCCTCAAGCTCTTCCTGAAGGCCCAGCTCCTACGACTGCTCAAGGTGTGGCTTTATCAGCTCCTCCACCGAGCACTGCTTCCTCAGCTTAAGAAGGACCTTCCTTAAGCTCATCGTAGCCAACAGCTTATTGGGCACAAGGTGCATCTTCAAAGGGAGCCCTAGTGATTAGGGCTCCAAGAAGACCTCTGCAGGCTCCTCGAAGGCCCCTTAGGAGATAGCTTCTTTATTCCTCCCTTTTTGTTTGCTTATCTTTGAACACTGAGGATAATGATTTGATTTGATTTTGTTATATATTTTTGCTCTTCATGAGATGAAATCTCAATTGATTTGTCTTATTTTTTTGAGTCACGTATGCATCATAGAGCTATAATTCTCGTTGTACAATTTGAATAAGCCACGACCACATATAAGCAGTAGAACCGATAATTAAATAATAGAATAATAAATCTGAACAAGAGGACTGACCAAATAGGCTCAGTCATAATGATAAGTACCAACATGTCGTGAAGATATCTTCCAAAACATAAATATTTTGTAGAGCATATGGACGAGCTCATAGGTCGCGAATGTGCATTCCAAGAGAAGAAACCAAAAACCGTTTTCTAAGACAAGTTCGTAGGAATGGAACCGCGACCCGTTACCTATGACGAGGTAAGAACCTTGGTATGGTGATGACGCCACAATCAACAATGGAGGGTTGATTGATAAGTCGAAGCTTTCAAACGCCACGGATAATTCCGATAAGTTTGAGAGTTGTTCAAAGAACCAAAGAGAAATTCGTTCTCACAAATACCATGAAAATTGACTCCCTCTTTCATTGATATTGCGCCTATTTATAGGCTGAAAATACAAATTCGAATTCGAAAATTACAAGCATTAAAACCAAAGAGAATCATGCCTATGATGAAAAAGGTAATTTCGGATTACAATAATAGCAAAGGAAAGAATGCCTAAGATAAAAAGGAAAAGTCCATGATTTAATATTCCTAATTTTACTAGAGACCTAAATAGGAGAGTTGACCCTCCTTCCATTATTCTGGTGAATTGATGCCCAAGATACACGCCCATTAATTGCGAAGATTAAGTTTGACTTGGGCTGAAATCCTGTAGAACTTGGATCAAGTTGATACAATTTAGTTCCTCACGTGGGCTTCCATCAATGGGCTTCCATGATTGTATTTGAGTGCAAACTTCTTGAATCAGCCCGTTAAGTGCTTCCATGAACTTCTTAGCTCGAGCCCTCGTGACCGGTCCAATAGGAATTTGGATTGGATCCTTTGGAGACACACCTTGCACCGCATCATTCCCCTCCTCTTGAAAAGGATTTGTTCTCAAATCGTCCCCTACATCAAAAGGACTCAAGTCAGTAACATTGAAAGTGGCACTAACATTATACTCACCCGGTAAATCTAGCTTGTAAGCATTGTCATTGATGCGTTCTAGAACTTGGAAAGGGCCATCTCCTCTTGGAAGCAATTTGGAACGTCTTTGTGCTGGAAATCGCTCCTTCCTCATATGCAACCAAACCCAATCTCCAGGTTCAAAAATTAGTTTGGAGTGTCCCTTGTTGGCTTGCTTGACATATTGCTCCGTCCTTCGCTCAATGTTGAGTCTTGCCTTCTCATGAATCTGCCTGACAAAATCAGCCTTCTTTTTGCCATCTAAATTAACACGCTCAGATATTGGTAAAGGAGATAGATCTAATGGAGTCAATGGATTAAAACCATACACAATTTCAAAGGGTGAAAATTTAGTAGCAGAATGAACAGTACGATTGTAAGCAAATTCAACATGTGGTAAACAATCCTCCCAAATCTTAATATTTTTGCTAATGATAGCCCTCAATAAAGTAGCTAAAGTTCTATTAACTACTTCGGTCGGACCATCGATTTGTGGGTGACAAGTGGTAGAAAACAAGAGCTTAGTACCTAACTTACTCCACAAAGTCTTCCAAAAGTAGCTTAGGAATTTAGCATCCCTATCCGAAACAATTGTTCTAGGCATACCATGTAATCGCACAATCTCCCTAAAGAACAAATCAGCAATATGTGAAGCATCATTTGTTTTATGACAAAGGATAAAATGTGCCATCTTAGAGAACCTATCTACCACCACAAAAATTGAGTCTTTTCCACGTTTAGTCCTAGGCAAACCTAACACAAAGTCCATAGAAATATCAATCCAAGGGTGATTAGGAATAGGTAGTGGCGTATACGAACCATGGGCTTGCACTCGGGATTTTGCTTGCTTACAATTAATACACCTACCACAAACCCTCTCAACGTCTCTTTTCATGCGTGGCCAAAAGAAGTTTTCCTGTAAAATAGTCAAAGTCTTAGCAATTCCAAAATGTCCCATTAACCCTCCGCTATGGGATTCCTTAACTAGCAAATCACGCAAAGAACAAATCGGCACACATAACTTATTCTCCCGAAATAAAAATCCTTCAATCCTGTAAAACTTACCCACTGCGTTTTTCTCACAAGCTCGAAATTCCTCAGAAAAATCTTGGTCTAAAGGGTATAATTCCTTAATGTGCTCAAAACCAAGTAATTTTGCATCAAGGGTAGAGAGTAATGCATACCTGCGAGAAAGTGCATCGGCAACCACATTCTCCTTACCTTGCTTATACCTGATGACGTATGGAAATGTCTCGATGAACTCCATCCAACGTGCATGTCTCTTGTTCAACTTTTGTTGTCCTTTCAAGTGCTTCAATGATTCATGATCGGTGTGAATAACGAACTTTTTGGGCCAAAGATAATGTTGCCATGTTTGCAAGGCCCGAACTAATGCGTACAACTCCTTGTCATAAGTTGGGTAGTTTAAAGCTGCCCCATTTAACTTCTCACTAAAGTACGCAATTGGTCGTCCATCTTGCATGAGAACGATGCCAATACCTACACCTGAAGCATCACATTCAATCTCAAACGTTTTATCAAAGTTAGGTAAAGACAATAATGGAGCGTTTGTTAATTTTTGCTTGATTAGTTGAAACGCCTTTTTTTGCTCCTCCCCACACTTGAATCCAACGTTCTTCTTAATTACTTCTGTGAGTGGTGCGGCCAAAGTACTAAAGTCCTTCACAAACCGCTGATAGAAACTGGCAAGTCCATAAAAGCTCCGAACTTCACCTGTGCTTGTGGGACTCGGCCACTCTTGAATTGCACGGACCTTTTCATCATCAACCTGTATTCCTTGTGCACCAACAACAAAACCAAGAAACACAAGCCTATCGGTGCAAAACGTGCAATTCTTCAAGTTAGCAAACAACTTTTCTTTTCTAAGCACATCCAAAACTGATTTTAAATGCACAACATGATCATCCAAGTTTTTGCTATAAATGAGAATGTCATCAAAGTAAACAACAACAAACCTACCTATGTATGCACGCAAAACATGATTCATCAATCTCATAAATGTGCTCGATGCATTAGTTAATCCGAAAGGCATTACTAACCACTCATACAATCCATGTTTTGTCTTAAAGGCAGTTTTCCATTCATCACCCTCTTTCATGCGAATTTGATGATATCCACTTTTCAAATCAATTTTAGAAAATATACAAGCACCATGCAACTCATCCAACATGTGATCTAAGCGAGGAATAGGATGTCGATACTTTACCGTTATGTTGTTGATGGCTCGGCAATCAACACACATCCTCCAAGTCCCATCCTTCTTAGGCACAAGCAGAACCGGAACAGCACATGGGCTCATGCTTTCCCTCACATACCCTTTCTCCAGTAACTCACTAACCTGCCTTTAAAGCTCCTTTGTTTCTTCGGGGTTGCTCCTATAAGCCGGTCGGTTTGGGATCGTCGCACCGGGTACAAAGTCAATTTGATGCTCAATCCCTCGCATTGGAGGTAAACCAGGTGGTGTGTCTTCGGGAAAAACATCATCATAATCCTGCAAAAGAGCTCCTAAACAATCAAACAGAAACAATCAAATAGACACAAAAACAGCTCTTCAAAATAGAATGCGCTCCTATACAGAGTATGTAACACCCATGATTTGACAATAAAACTTCATCAAACTTAAACTTGCTGTTAAGACAAACACAAATTTCTCCCATACCAATAAATCACAAAAAGCTCTCTAAACCCATAAACGAAAAACCCCCTAAGAAACAAAATAATTCAAACGTCAATAACATCAATAACACGAAAATAACTAGATAATATATCATAGAAGATGGAAAGGCACAAAACCCATATGCGAAACAACAAACTATGAAGGACTTGGGAGGCATAGATGAATCGAAGCAAGACCCAAATGCAAAACACCTAGAAAAATTTAAAAGACCTTGGGTTTTTTTAAAACAGACCTTGGTTTTGTTGGTCGGCAATGGAGAGAGAGAGACGAAGATGTTCTGACAGTCGACGACAACACGGTGGCGATGGAGAGAGAGAGGCACAGTCTAGCAGAGGCATGGCAGCGGTAGAGATTGGAGAGAGGGAGTCAAGAGAGTTGAGAGAGTAGAGAAGTTAGGGTTTTTTGAAAAGGAATCGGGTAAAGGGTATATATATAACAGGTATTTTGTGGGTCTGATGAAGAACCGCAACTGGAACCATATCCTACCCGCAATTATGCGGGTTTTTCAGATCCGGTTCCTTTAAGGGTCTATATAAAAGCGGTTCGGGTCTGTACCCGAACCGCATTATTACGAGTAAGGATAGGGTCCGAAGACCCTGTCCATTTTGCCAAGCTTACCTCTTCCCAAACACCTGAAACATTTGATATCCCTATTTCTCCCTTGGGTTGCCTCGGCCTTGCCCTTATCATGGCTACTATCTCTACCCTCCTTAGGCTTAGTAGTTTTAGCCTTAGGCTTTTGAGATGCCTTATCTTCCTTTCTACTCCAATTCGACTTCCAAGTGGATGTGGAACTCGAATCACTACCATATCGTGACATCGAACCCCTTCTTTTGAGTTGCCTCTCCACCTTCATAGCCATGACCAAGTCCTCAAGCTCCACATAATGCTGCAACTCAACAATATTGGCAATATTTTCATTCAATCCTTGTAGAAATCGTGCCATAGTAGCCTCTCTGATACGAACCACGCCAACCCGTGACGAAACCCGTAGTCAAAAGAAGAACCCAAGACCGTTTTCTAAGACAAGTTCGTAGGAATGGAACCGCGATCCGTTACCTATGACGAGGTAAGAACCTTGGTATGGTGATGACGCCACAATCAACAATGGGGGATTGATTGATAAGTCGAAGGTTTCAAACGCCACAGATAATTCCGATAAGTTTGAGAGTTGTTCAAAGAACCAAAGAGAGATTCATTCTCACAAATAACATGAAAATTGACTGCCCTCTTTCATTGATATTGCGCCTAATTCGAATTCGGAAATTACAAGTATTAAAATCAAAGAGAATCATGCCTATGACGAAAAAGGTAATTTCGGATTACAATAATAGCAAAGGAAATAATGTCTAAGACAAAAAAGAAAAGTCCACAATTTATTATTTCTAATTTTGCTAGAGACCTAAATAGGAGAGTTGACTCTCCTCCCATTATGCTGGTGAATTGATGCCCAAGATACACGCCCATTAATTGCGAAAATTAAGTTTGACTTGGGTTGGAATCCTCTAGAACTTGGATCAAGTTGATGCAATTTAGTTCCTCACGTGGGCTTCCATGATTGTATTTGAGTGCAAACTTCTTGAATCAGCCCATTAAGTGCTTCCTTGAACTTCTTAGCTCGAGCCCTTATAACCGGTCCAATAGGAATTTGAATTGGATCCTTTAGAGACACACCGTGCACCGCATCATTCCCCTCCTCTTGAAAAGGATTTGTCCTCAAATCGTCCCCTACATCAAAAGGACTCAAGTCAGTAACATTGAAAGTGACACTAACATTATACTCACCCGGTAAATCTAGCTTGTAAGCATTGTCATTGATGCGCTCTAGAACTTCGAAAGGGCCATCTCCTCTTGGAAGCAATTTGGAACGTCTTTGTGCCGGATGTCGCTCCTTCCTCATATGCAACCAAACCCAATCTCCAGGTTCAAAAATTAGTTTGGAGCGTTCCTTGTTGGCTTGCTTGACATATTGCTCCATCCTTCGCTCAATGTTGAGTCTTGCCTTCTCATGAATCTGCCTGACAAAATCAGCCTTCTTTTTGCCATCTAAATTAACACACTCAGATATTGGTAAAAGAGATAGATCTAATGGAGTCAATGGATTAAAACCATACACAATTTCAAATAGTGAAAATTTAGTAGCGGAATGAACAGTACGATTGTAAACAAATTCAACATGTGGTAAGCAATCCTCCCAAATCTTAATATTTTTGCTAATGATAGCCCTCAATAATGTAGATAAAGTTCTATTAACTACTTCGATCTGACCATCGGTTTGTGGGTGACAAGTGGTAGAAAACAATAGCTTAGTACCTAACTTACTCCACAAAATCTTCCAAAAGTAGCTTAGGAATTTAGCATCCCAATCCGGAACATTTGTTCTTGGCATACCATGTAATCGCACAATCTCCCTAAAGAACACATCAACAATATGTGAAGCATCATTCGTTTTATGACAAGAGATAAAATGTGCCATCTTAAAGAACCTATCTACCACCACAAAAATTGAGTCTTTTCCACGCTTAGTCCTAGGCAAACCTAACACAAAGTCCATAGAAATATCAATCCAAGGGTGATTAGGAATAGGTAGTGGCGTATACCAACCGTAGGCTTGCACTCGGGATTTTGCTTGCTTACAATTAATACACCTACCACAAACCCTCTCAACGTCTCTTTTCATGCGTGGCCAAAAGAAGTGTTCCTGCAAAATAGCCAAAGTCTTAGCAATTCCAAAATGTCCCATTAACCCTCTGCTATGGGATTCCTTAACTAGCAAATCACGCAAAGAACAAATCGGCACACATAACTTATTCTCCCGAAATAAAAATCCTTCAATCCTGTAAAACTTATCCATTGCGTTTTTCTCACAAGCTCGAAATTCCTCAGAAAAATCTTGGTCTAAAGGGTATAATTCCTTAATGTGCTCAAAACCAAGTAATTTTGCATCAAGGGTAGAGAGTAATGCATACCTACGGGAAAGTGCATCGGCAACCATATTCTCCTTACCTTGCTTATACCTGATAACGTATGGAAATGTCTCGATGAACTCCATCCAACGTGCATGTCTCTTGTTCAACTTTTGTTGTCCTTTCAAGTGCTTCAATGATTCATGATCAGTGTGAATCACGAACTATTTGGGCCAAAGATAATGTTGCCACGTTTGCAAGGCCCGAACTAATGCGTACAACTCCTTGTCATAAGTTGGGTAGTTTAAAGCTGCCCCATTTAACTTCTCACTAAAGTACGCAATTGGTCGTCCATCTTGCATGAGTACGGCGCCAATACCTACACCTGAAGCATCACATTCAATCTCAAACGTTTTATCAAAGTTAGGTAAAGACAATAATGGAGCGTTTATTAATTTTTGCTTGATTAGCTGAAACGCCTTTTATTGCTCCTCCCCCCACTTGAATCCAACGTTCTTTTTAATTACTTCTGTGAGTGGTGCGGCCAAAGTATTAAAGTCCTTCACAAACCGCCGGTAGAAACTGGCAAGTCCATGAAAGCTCCAAACTTCACCTATGCTTGTGGGACTCGGCCACTCTTGAATTGCACGAACCTTTTCATCATCAACCTGTATTCCTTGTGCACCAACAACAAAACCAAGAAACACAAGTCTATCAGTGCAAAACGTGCATTTCTTCAAGTTAGCAAACAACTTTTCTTTTCTAAGCACATCCAAAACTGATTTTAAATGCACAACATGATCATCCAAGTTTTTGCTATAAATGAGACTATCATCAAAATAAAAAACAACAAACCTACCTACGTATGCACGCAAAACATGATTCATCAATCTCATAAATGTGCTCAGTGCATTAGTTAATCCAAAAGGTATTACTAACCATTCATACAATCCATGTTTTGTCTTAAAGGCAGTATTTCATTCATCACCTTCTTTCATGCGAATTTGATGATATCCACTTTTCAAATCAATTTTAGAAAATATACAAGCACCATGCAACTCATCCAACATGTCATCTAAGCGAGGAATAGGATGTCGATACTTTACCGTAATGTTGTTGATGGCCCAGTAATCAACACACATCCTCCAAGTCCCATCCTTCTTTGGCACAAGTAGAACCGAAACAGCACATGGACTCATGCTTTCCCTCACATACCCTTTCTCCAGTAATTCACTAACCTGCCTTTGAAGCTCCTTTGTTTCCTCGGGGTTGCTCCTATAAGCCGGTCGGTTTGGGATCGTCGCACCAGATACAAAATCAATTTGATAAATCCCTCGCATTGGAGGTAAACCAAGTGGTGTGTCTTCGGGAAAGACATCATCATAATCCTGCAAAAGAGAGTTAATACTGCTCAGCAACTTTCCGGCGAGATCATTAGTACACAAAAAAGCCTCGTTGTTCATAAGTACTATGAAAGGCTGTTGTAATTGCAAGGCTCTCTTAATCCCACTTTTTTTGGCAATGAAACAATGTTTTTCCTCTCGTAAACTCACCAAGGCCGAATTTGATTTCTTTTTTTCTTTCTCAATTTTTTTGGCCTCTTTCTCTTTTTCTCTCGAATTTTGACTCGTTTCTTTTCTCTCATTCTCTTTCTTTTGATCTCTCTCTTCTTTTTGGTCACTCTCTTTTTTTAACCTCACTTGATCCTCATATACTTGTTGTGGTGTCAAAGGTACAAGAGTGATTGGACGTTGATTGAGTACAAACGAGTATTTATTGGTAAACCCATCATGCTTGACCTTTCGATCAAACTGCCATGGTCACCCTAGCAACAAATGTCCGGCTTGCATTGGAACGACATCACATAATACCTTATCTTCATATTTTCCAATTCGAAATGCAACTAACACTTGTTTGCTTACTTTTAATTCGCCGCTATCATTCAACCACTACAACTTATAAGGCCTAGGGTGTCTCAATGTGGGTAAACCTAGTTTCTCCACCATAGTTGTGCTAGCAACGTTAGTACAACTACCACCATCAATAATCACACTACATACCTTATTTTTGACGTAACACCTAGTGTGAAAGATGTTTTCTCGTTGCACTTCGTCCTCCTCCTTGGCTTGTACACTCAAAGCCCTTCTCGCCACCGACAAATCTCCGTGTACAACAAATTCTTCTCCATAAACGTCCTCCAATGGTGGCATATCATCGGTGTCGGAATCTTCATCATCGATCACAACATCTCCATTGTCTCGCATCACCATAACCCGCTTGTTTGGGCATTGACTTGCTATGTGACCCCTGCCTTGACATTTAAAGCATTTAATATCACGATTCCGTGTAGTAGTAGTGTCGAGTTTACCTTGAGAATCACGGCTAGTGTTCTCCGGCTTATGATCAAATTTGGGCTTGAGAGTTGAGGACGACTGTGGCTTGTCCTCCTTTCTTGAAGAACTTGGTTTCCAAGGGTTAGACCCTGGGTTGTGGCCTGCCGTGTGCCTCCCCTCCTCTTGAGTTGTCGCTCCACGATAATGGCCATGTGCACCATGTCCTCGATCTCTACATAATGTTGCATCTCCACTCGGTCATGAATGTCTTGATTCAACCCTTGCAAGAACCTCGCCATGGTTGCCTTTGGATCCTCTTCTACATTGGCTCTAATCATGGCTTTCTCCATTTCTTGGTAATACTCCTCTACACTTCGATGCCCTTGCCTAAGCCCTTGCAAACTTTTGTATAATTCCCGGTAATAATGGCTCGGCACAAATTGCTTCCTCATCACCGACTTCATATCTTCCCATGTTGCAATCGGACGCTCCCGGTTCCAACGCCTATTCAACACCAATTGATCCCACCAAACAAGAGCATAGTCGAAAAATTCAATGGCTGCTAGTCTCACCTTCTTAAGCTCAGAATAGTTGTGGCAATCGAATACTAACTCCACCTTCTTTTCCCACTCAAGATAGGCTTCCGGATCGGCTTTTCCTTGGAACGGCGGAATCTTCATCTTAATGCTACCCAAATTATTGTCCTCCCAATTCCTAACTTCTCTATTCCCATTCCCTCGTCTAAACCTACCCCGATTCAATGGTGGCTCATTCAACTCCTCCTCTTCTTCTTCAACGTCACCCCAATGCTCTCTTTGTTGCATTCGCCTAGGTGGTGGCCTATAGGTGAATTTCGTTGTCTCCTATTCTCCAATTCTAACCTATCCATCCTTTCATGGAGTTGCTCATTCTCAGCCCTCATTATTCGTCTCACCTCTCCCAATATCGCTTGTATTTGTAGGTTAGGGATGAGTGACTGTTGTATCTCTTCCGTTCAGTTTTCTTCTTGGTTGCGTGACATGGTTATAACTTGCAAAATGAAAATAGGAACAATATAGAAAGAACCTCACTACACTCCCTCACGTGTATCACTCGAAATTATGAATCACTCAATTTTCGCTCGTGTTTCATTCAATTGGCTTTTACCCTCTAATATGCTCACCTTTCTTGCCTTTTTCCACTCGTGAATTCTCTTTCGGTTCTTTTCAAACTAACAAACAGTATTCAAAATTACACGTAGCAATTTACCAACCAATAGACTTACCAACCAAAAGGTAATACTGATATGAACTAGCACGACAATATTTTGGATTTTCAAAAAGGAAAAAAAATTCCGACTCAAAATTTTCACAATTGAAATAAGGGTCAGATTAAGACTCGTGGACACACGAATAATGGAAAGAAAACAAAATTTTTGTTGAAGAGTTTCCGGACTTTTTTTTTTTTTTTTTTTCGATCCTCTTGTTTTCTTCTTCTCTTTTTCTTTCTTTTCTTTTCTTTTCTTTTCTTTTCTGTTCTTTCGGATCTTTTTTGTTTTTTTAATAAAAAACTAGAAAGAATGGAAACGGAACTTAAAGACGGAAACAAAGAAAGTAAAAGGATAGTTAAACCTGACCTAGAACCGTGCTCTGATACCAAACTGATACGAACCACGCCAACCTGTGATGAAACCCGTAGTCAAAAGAAGAACCCAAGACCGTTTTCTAAGACAAGTTCACCTATGACGAGGTAAGAACCTTGGTATGGTGATGACGCCACAATCAACAATGGAGGATTGATTGATAAGTCGAAGGTTTCAAACGCCACGGATAATTCCAATAAGTTTGAGAGTTGTTCAAAGAACCAAAGAGAGATTCGTTCTCACAAATACCATGAAAATTGACTGCCCTCTTTCATTGATATTGCGCCTATTTATAGGCTGAAAATACAAATTCGAATTCGGAAATTACAAACATTAAAATCAAAGAGAATCATGTCTATGACGAAAAAGGTAATTTCGGATTACAATAATAGCAAAGGAAATAATGCATAAGACAAAAAAGAAAAGTCCACGATTTATTATTCCTAATTTTACTAGAGACCTAAATAGGAGAGTTGACTCTCCTCCCATTATGCTGGTGAATTGATGCCCAAGATACACGCCCATTAATTGCGAAGATTAAGTTTGACTTGGGCTGGAATACTCTAGAACTTGGATCAAGTTGATGCAATTTAGTTCCTCACGTGGGCTTCCATCAATGGGCTTCCATGATTGTATTTGAGTGCAAACTTCTTGAATCAGCCCATTAAGTGCTTCCTTGAACTTCTTAGCTCTAGCCCTTGTAACCGGTCCAATAGGAATTTGAATTGGATCCTTTAGAGACACACCTTGCACCGCATCACTCTCTATCCTCCTCTACATTAGCTCTAACCATGGCTATCTACATCTCCTTATAAGGAGTCCTCTACACTCTTAGAACCTTGTGTTAGGCTCTGCAATCGTCGGTATAGCTCCTTATAGTATGATCTAGGAACAAACCGCTTCTTTATAACAGTTTTCATCTCACCCCAAGTGTTTATAGGATGTTCCTCATTTCTCCTTCTATCTAGCACTACTTGGCCCCACCAAACCACAGCATAATCCACAAACTCAGCTGCGGCTAACTTTACCTTCTTCTCCTCAGTAAAATTATGACGCTCAAAGACTAACTCCACTTGTTTCTCCCACTCTAAATACACATCAGGATCAGCCTTCCCTTGAAAAGAGGGTATCTTCATCTTAATGCTACCAAGATCCCTATCTGGTCTATTGGGTCTATCATCCCATCTTATTCTCTTATTCCCATCCCCATAGTACCTACGATCTCCATCGCCATTACCTCTTCCTCTACGACCACCTCTACCACCTCTAATTCGGCCCCTATTAACATTAATGGCATTGTCATCTCCTTCCAAATCTTCTCCATAAAACACCCCATAATCAGCTTCAAATTCATCATTACCACTACGCTCTTCCGGAAGCTCTCCTTTGTTGGCCCCTTTACAAGTAGCTATGGCCTCATCTTGCTCATCCATTTGATCCCTAATCTCTCCAAACACCATGTTCATCCTCTCAAATTGTTGTTGCATCGCTTTGAGAACGAACGACTCATTACCCTTTTCTCCTCCTTCAACTTTTTTATCGTTATCCGTAGACATGATTGACACCTGCAAGAATGTTAGTACAAGTAACCTCACAACACTCCCTCACGTGTTTCACTCTAATCACTCACGTGTTTGACAGTCAATGATTTTGATTTAACTCAATACTCCCTGTCTACACTCAAACTTTTCTCACTAAGTTCTTTATAGAACTAATCAATCACAACAAGGTCACCCTTGAAATAATCGCCCTAGACAAATCTCGACAAAGAAAAACTTACACACAAAGAACACGAAAGAAATAAGGACCAACAATGACACTAGAATGACGAAATAACGAAAAGCATTCTGATCTCAAGAAAAGATTTCGAACACCGCAAAGATCTTGAATTGCAAATAAGGTAAATTAATATCAACTCACTTCAATCCAAGAAATTTATGGCATTCAATTTTTTTCTTTTTTCTCTGATACTTTTTTTTTTTCGGATTTTTTTTCCTTATTATTATTATTATTTTTTTTATTCAAACTAGAATGCACAACTATATGGATTGTAAATTGTGGAGTTGAACCAAAAACAAGATATTGATATGAATCTTGCAAATCAAGACACAATTATGATAATGAATCAAGAATTCAAAGAATGTGTTTTCAAGAATCCTAATTGATGCGGTTCAAGAACAGAATATGAAGATTCAAACCAAGATTGTTGTATTCGGTCACAATGATGGTTCTATGTGGATGAAGAGAATCAATTATGAAACCAGTATGTGATGGAGGAAGCAGAAATAAAATAACAAAGCAGAACTGATTGTTATGCTGCAAAGTTAATGAACCAGCAAGTTAAAGAATAAAAAATTAATGAATTTGCAGCAGATCACACACAAGGTTATTGATGGATGACTGATGGACAAATTAGAGAATTGAACATTGATGGTGGTTGGTGCGTCCTATTAAAGAACGGAAAGTCAGACAAAAGCAAATTGACTATGGGCTGTGATATTCAACGAATTCAGTCAATTATTAAAGAAGGCACACCAAGAAACAGGTTATGCGACAAACAAAAATTGAATTGATGAATTGCGGCTAAAGAAAAAGAAAATCAGATATTGATATACGGCTAAAGAAATTAGAATAAGAAACTTAAATTGAAAACCCAAACCTGAATTAATTAACCGAAACTCTGATATCAACTGATGCGAACCTCGTATATGACGATACGACACCCATGATCAAATTGAAACACAACCCCCAAGAAAGTTAATTCAGATTATAGCAAATCTTTGACCTGTTGATTAAAGAACCAAGAACCAAAGATATAACAACGCCACTCTCAAGAAAGAGTTAAGAAAGTGGGAGATAAGTCAAGGTTAATAAATCAAGAACAATTCTTGATGCAATCTCAAAGTTCTCAAAAGAACAATGGAGAGAAAAGTTAAAGCTTTATTGAATAATCATCTGATTGAAATTTTAGGTTTAATAAGTCTTTTATAGGCATACAATCCTAAATCTAATAAGAAACCAAAATAAACTCTCAACCCTAAACCTAATAGGAAACTAAAATAAAATCCTAATTTAATTAACTCTCAGTCCAATAATTAAAAGCCCAATATAAAATTAAATATACTAACTAATTTAAAACCCAACCCATAATACAAACTAAGCCCAAACTAATACAAATAAATAAATAACAACCCAATTTGCATTAAAATTGCTATCCAAGCCTTAAAATTTATGTTCTTGGATTGGGTCTTGAACTTGTGATGCGGTTCAAGGTGTGTCTCCAAAGGATCCAATTCAAATCCATATTGGACCGGTTACGAGGGCTCGAGCTAAGAAGTTCAAGAAAGCACTTAACGGGCTGATTCAAGAAGTTTGCACTCAAATACAATCATGGAAGCCCATTGATGGAAGCCCACGTGAGGAACTAAAATGCATCAACTTGATCCAAGTTCTAGAGGATTCCAGCCCAAGTCAAACTTAATCTTTGCATTTAATGGGCGTGTATCTTGGGCATAAATTCACCAGCATAATGGGAGAAGAGTCAACTCTCCTATTTAGGTTTCTAGTAAAATTAGGAATAATAAATATTAGACTTTTCCTTTTTGCCTTAGGCGTGATTTCCTTTACTATTATTGTAATCCGAAATTTCCTTTTTTTTCGTAGGCATGATTCTCTTTTATTTTAATGCTTGTAATTTCCGAATTCAAATTTGTATTGTTTTTAGCATATAAATAGGCGTAATATCAATGAAGAAAGGGAAGTCATTCATGATATTTGTGAGAACGAATTTCCCTTTGGTTCTTTGAACAACTTTCAAACTTATCGGAATTAACCGTGGCGTTTGAAACCTTAGACTTATCAATCAACCCTCCATTGTTGATTGTGGCGGCATCACCATACCAAGATTCTTACCTCGTCATAGGTAATGGGTCGCGGTTCTATCCCTCGAACTTGTCTTAGAAAACAGTCTTGGTTTCTTCTCTTGATTACGGGTTTCGTCATAGGTTGGCGGGTTCGTATCAGTTTGGTATCAGAGCACGGTTCTATCCTTTTACTTTCTTTGTTTTCGTCTTTAAATTCCATTTCCGTTCCGTTCTAATTGTATTTAAAAAAAAAAAAAGATCCGCAAGAAAAGAAAAGAAAAGAAAAGAAAAGAGAAGAAGAAAGCAAGAGGATCGTTAAAAAAAAAAAAAATTGTTTTCTTTCCATTATTCTAGTGTCCACGAGTCCTAATCTGACCCTTATTTCAAGTGTGAAAATTTTGATTCGAAATTTTTTCGTTTTAAGAATCCGAAATCTTGTTCGTACGAGTTTATATCAGTATTACATTTTGGTTGGTAAGTCTTTGGCAAATTGCTACGTGTAATTTTGAAAATTGTTTGTTAGTTTGAAAAGAACCGAAAGAGAATTCACGAGTGGAAAAAAGCAAGAGAGGTGAGCATATTAGAGGGTAAAAGCCAATTGAGTGAAACACGAGCGAAATTGAGTGATTCATAATTTCGAGTGATACACGTGAGGGAGTGTAGTGAGGTCCTTTCCATATTGTTCCTATTTCCATTTTTTTGCAGGTTATAACCATGTCACAGAACCAAGAAGAAAACTCAACTGAAGAGATACAACAGTCAACCATTCCTAACCTACAAATATAGGCGATATTAGGTGAGATGAGACGAATAATGAGGGCTGAGAATGAGCAGCTCCATGAAAGGATGGATAGGTAAGAATTGGAGAATAGAAGGCAACGAAATTCACCTGTAAGGCCACCACCTAGGCGAATGCAACAAAGAGAGCATTGGGGTGACGATGAAGAAGAAGAGGAGGAGTTGGAGGAGTTGAATGAGCCACCATTGAATCGGGGTAGGTTGAGACGAGGGAATGGGAATAGAGAAGTTAGGAATTGGGAGGACAATAATTTGGGTAGCATTAAGATGAAGATCCCGCTGTTCCAAGGAAAAGCCGATTCGGAAGCCTATCTTGAGTGGGAAAAGAAGGTGGAGTTAGTATTCAATTGCCACAATTATTTTGAGCTTAAGAAGGTGAGACTAGCAGCTATTGAATTTTCCGACTATGCTCTTGTTTGGTGGGATCAGTTGGTGTTGAATAGGAGTCGGAACCGGAAGCGTCCGATTGCAACATGGGAAGATATGAAGTCGGTGATGAGGAAGCGATTTGTGCCGAGCCATTATTACCGGGAATTATACAAAAGTTTGCAAGGGCTTAGGCATGGGCATCGGAGTGTAGAGGAGTATTATCAAGAAATGGAGAAAGCCATGATTAGAGCCAATGTAGAAGAGGATCTCGAGGCAACCATGGCAAGGTTCTTGCAAGGGTTGAATCTAGACATTCATGACCGGGTGGAGATGCAGCATTATGTGGAGATCGAGGACATGGTGCACATGGCCATTATCGTGGAGCAACAACTCAAGAGGAGGGGAGGCACCCGTGCAGGCCACAACCCAGGGTCTAACCCTTGGAAACCAAGTTCTTCAAGAAAGGAGGACAAGCCACAGTCGTCCTCAACTCTCAAGCCCAAATTTGATCATAAGCCGGAGAACACCACCTGTGATTCTCAAGGTAAACCCGACACTACTACTACACGGAATCATGATATTAAATGCTTCAAATGTCAAGGCAGGGGTCACATAGCGAGTCAATGCCCAAACAAGCGGGTTATGGTGATGCGAGACAATGGAGATGTTGTGACCGATGATGAAGATTCCGACACCGATGAAATGCCACCATTGGAGGATGTTTATGGAGAAGAATTTGCTGTACACGGAGATTTGTTGGTGGCGAGAAGGGCTTTGAGTGTACAAGTAAAGGAGGTGGACGAAGTGCAACGAGAAAACATCTTTCACACTAGGTGTTACGTCAAAGATAAGGTATGTAGTGTGATTATTGATGGTGGTAGTTGTACTAACGTTGCTAGCACAACCATGGTGGAGAAACTAGGCTTACCCACATTGAGACACCCTAGGCCTTACAAGTTGCAGTGGTTGAATGATAGCTGCGAATTAAAAGTAAGCAAACAAGTGTTAGTTGCATTTCGAATTGGAAAATATGAAGATGAGGTATTATGTGATGTCATTCCAATGCAAGCCGGACATTTGTTGCTAGGGCGACCATGACAATTTGATCGAAATGTCAAGCATGATGAGTTTACCCAATAAATACTCTTTTGTACTCAATCAACGTCCAATCACTCTTGTACCTTTGACACCACAACAAGTGTATGAGGATCAAGTGAGGTTAAAAAAAGAGAGTGATCTAGGAAGAGAATGAGAGAAAAGAAACGAGTCAAAATTCGAGAGAAAAAGAGAGAGAGGCCAAAAAAATTGAGAAAGAAAGAAAGAAATCAAATTCGGTCTTGGTGAGTTTTAGAGAGGAAAAATATTGTTTCATTGCCAAAAAAAGTGAAATCAAGAGAGCTTTGTAATTACAACAGCCCTTTATAGTACTTATGTACAACGAGGCCTTTTTGTGTACTAATGATCTTGTCGAAAATTTGTAGAGTAGTACTAATGATGTTATTCCCCAAGACACACCACCTAGTTTACCTCCAATGCGAGGGATCGAGCATCAAATTGATTTTGTACCCGGTGCTACGATTCCAAACCGACCGGCTTATAGAAGCAACCCCGAGGAAACAAAGGAGCTTCAAAGGCAGGTTAGTGAATTACTGGAGAAAGGGTACGTGAGGGAAAGCATAAGCTCATGTGCCGTTTCGGTTCTACTTGTGCCTAAGAATGATGGGACTTGAAAAATGAGTGTTGATTGCCGAGCCATCAACAACATTACGGTAAAGTATCGACATCCTATTCCTCGCTTAGATGACATGTTGGATGAGTTGCATGGTGCTTGTATATTTTCTAAAATTGATTTGAAAAGTGGATATCATCAAATTCGCATGAAAGAGGATGATGAATGGAAAACTGCCTTTAAGACAAAACATGGATTGTATGAGTAGTTAGTAATACCTTTTGGATTAACTAATGCACCGAGCACATTTATGAGATTGATGAATCATGTAGGTTTGTTGTTGTTTACTTTGATGATATTCTCATTTATAGCAAAAACTTGGATGATCATATTGATTTAAAATAAGTTTGGAATGTGCTTAGAAAAGAAAAGTTGTTTGCTAACGTGAAGAAATGTACTTTTTGCACTGATAGGCTTGTGTTTCTTGGTTTTGTTGTTGGTGCACAAGGAATACAGGTTGATGATGAAAAGGTCCGTGCAATTCAAGAGTGGCCGAGTCCCACAAGCATAGGTGAAGTTCGGAGCTTTCATGGACTTGCCAGTTTCTACCGGCGATTTGTGAAGGACTTTAGTACTTTGCCCGCACCACTCACAGAAGTAATTAAGAAGAACATTGGATTCAAGTGGGGGGAAGAGCAAGAAAAGGCGTTTCAGCTAATCAAGCAAAAATTAACGAACGCTTCTTTATTGTCTCTACCTAACTTTGATAAAACGTTTAAGATTGAATGTGATGCTTCAGGTGTAGGTATTGGCGCCATACTCATGCAAGATGGATGACCAATTGCGTACTTTAGTGAGAAGTTAAATGGGGTAGCTTTAAACTACCCAACTTATGACAAGGAGTTGTACGCATAAGTTCGGGCCTTGCAAACATGGAAACATTATCTTTGGCCCAAATAGTTCGTGATTCACATCGATCATGAATCATTGAAGCACTTGAAAGGACAACAAAAGTTGAACAAGAGGCATGGGCGTTGGATGGAGTTCATCGAGACATTTCCATACGTCATCAGGTATAAGCAAGGTAAGGAGAATGTGGTTGCCGATGCACTTTCTCGCACTCTTGATGCAAAATTACTTTGTTTTGAACACATTAAGAAATTATATCCTTTAGACCAAGATTTTTCTGAGGAGTTTCAAGCTTATGAGAAAAACGCAGTGGGTAAGTTTTATAGGATTGAAGGATTTTTATTTCGGGAGAATAAGTTATGTGTGCCGAATTATTTTTTGCATGATTTGCTAGTTAAGAAATCTCATAGCGGAGGGTTAATGAGACATTTTGGAGTTGCTAAGACCTTGGCAATTTTGCAGGAACACTTCTTTTGGCCACGCATGAAAAGAGACGTTGAGAGGGTTTGTGGTAGATGTATTAATTGTAAGCAAGCAAAATCCCGAGTGCAAGCCCACGGTTTGTATATGCCACTACTTATTCCTAATCACCCTTGGATTGATATTTCTATGGACTTTGTGTTAGGTTTGCCTAGGACTAGGCGTGGAAAAGACTCAATTTTTGTGGTGGTAGACCAATTGTGTACTTTAGTGAGAAGTTAAATGGGGTAGTTTAAACTACTCAACTTATAACAAGGAGTTGTACGCATTAGTTCGGGCCTTGCAAACGTGGAAACATTATCTTTGGCCCAAAGAGTTCGTGATTCACATCGATCATGAATCATTGAAGCACTTGAAAGGACAACAAAAGTTGAACAAGAGGCATGGGCGTTGGATGGAGCTCATCGAGACATTTCCATACGTCATCAGGTATAAGCAAGGTAAGGAGAATGTGGTTGCCGATGCACTTTCTCGCAGGTACGCATTACTCTCTACCCTTGATGCAAAATTACTTTGTTTTGAGCACATTAAGGAATTATATCCTTTAGACCAAGATTTTTCTGAGGAGTTTCAAGCTTGTGAGAAAAACGCAGTGGGTAAGTTTTATAGGATTGAAGGCTTTTTATTTCGGGAGAATAAGTTATGTGTGCCGAATTATTTTTTGAGTGATTTGCTAGTTAAGAAATCCCATAGCGGAGGGTTAATGAGACATTTTGGAGTTGCTAAGACCTTGGCAATTTTGCAGAAACACTTCTTTTGGACACGCATGAAAAGAGACGTTGAGAGGGTTTGTGGTAGGTGTATTAATTGTAAGCAAGCAAAATCCCGAGTGCAAGCCCACGGTTTGTATACACCACTACCTATTCCTAATCACCCTTGGATTGATATTTCTATGGACTTTGTGTTAGGTTTGCCTAGGACTAGGTGTGGAAAAGACTCAATTTTTGTGGTGGTAGATAAGTTCTCTAAAATGGCACATTTTATCCCTAGTCATAAAACGAATGATGTTTCATATATTGCTGATTTGTTCTTTAGGGAGATTGTGCAATTACATGGTATGCCTAGAACAATTGTTTCGGATAGGGATTCTAAGTTCCTAAGCTACTTTTGGAAGACTTTGTGAAGTAAGTTAGGTACGATGCTATTGTTTTCTACCACTTGTCACCCACAAACTGATGGTCAGACTGAAGTAGTTAATAGGACTTTATCTACTTTATTGAGGGCTATCATTAGCAAAAACATTAAGATTTGAGAGGATTGTTTACCATATGTTGAATTTGCTTTCAATCGTACTGTTCATTTCGCTACTAAATTTTCACCCTTTGAAATTGTGTATGGTTTTAATCCGTTAACCCCCATTAGATTTAACTCCTTTACCAATATCTGAGCCTGTTAATTTAGATGGCAAAAAGAAGGCTGATTTTATCACGCAGATTCATGAGAAGGCAAGACTCAACATTGAGCGAAGGACGGAGCAATATGCCAAGCAAGCCAATAAGGGACGCTCCAAACTAATCTTTGAACCTGGAGATTGGGTTTGGTTGCATATTGAGGAAAGAGCGATTTCTGACACAAAGGCGTTCCAAATTGCTTCCAAGAGGAGATGGTCCTTTCCAAGTTCTAGAGCGCATCAATGACAATGCTTACAAGCTAGATTTACCGGGTGAGTATAATGTTAGTGCCACTTTCAATGTTACTGACTTGAGTCCTTTTGATGTAGGAGATGATTTGAGGACAAATCCTTTTCAAGAGGAGGGAATGATGCGGTTCAAGGTGTGTTTGCAAAGGATCCAACTATTGGACCAGTTACGAGGGCTCAAGCTAAGAAGTTCAAGGAAGCACTTAACGGGCTGATTCAAGAAATTTGCACTCAAATACAATCATGGAAGCCCATTGATGGAGGCCCACGTGAACAACTAAAAGGCATTAACTTGATCTAAGTTCTAGAGGATTCCAGCCCAAGTCAAACATAATCTTGCATTTAATGGGCGTGTATCTTTGGCATGAATTGCCCTACCATAATGGGAGAGAGTCAACTTTTCTATTTAGGTTTCTAGTAAAATCAGGAATAATAATTAGAATCTTAGTTTTTTTCCTTTTTGTCTTAGGCGTGATTATAATTCGAAATTTCCTTTTTAGCATAGGCATGATTCTCTTTGATTTTAATGCTTGTAATTTCCGAATTCAGACTTGTATTTTTCAGCCTATAAATAGACGTAATATCAATGAAGAAGGGGAGGTTATTCATGATATTTGTGAGAACAAATTTCTCTTTGGTTCTTTGAGCAACTTTCGAACTTATCGAAATTATCCGTGGCGTTTGAATCCTTCAACTTATCAATCAACCCTCCATTGTTGATTGTGGCGTCTTCACCATACCAAGGTTCTTACCTCATTATAGGTAACGGGTTGCGGTTCCATCCTTCGAACTTGTCTTAGAAAACGGTCTTGGTTTCTTCTCTTGATTACGGGTTTCGTCACCGGTTGGCGGGGTTCGTATCACTTCATACCTGGGGCTTCAATTCCAAACTGTCCAGCTTATAGGAGCAATTCCAAGGAGACAAAGGAGCTTCAGAGGCAAGTTGAGGAATTGATGGAAAAGGGGTACTTGAGGGAAAGCATGAGTCCTTGTACAGTTCCAGTTTTGTTAGTTCCTAAGAAGGATGGGACATGGAGGATGTGTGTTGATTGTCGAGCCATCAACAACATAACGGTAAAGTATCGACATCTCATTCATAGATTAGATGATATGTTTGATGAATTGCATGGATCTTGTGTTTTTACAAAGATTGATATTAAAAGTGGATATCATCAGATTAGAATGAGACAAGGAGACGAATGGAAAACTGCATTTAAAACAAAACATGGTTTATATGAATGGTTAGTTATGCCTTTTGAATTAACTAATGCACCAAGTACTTTCATGAGATTAATGAACCATGTTTTGCGTGCTTTCATAGGCAAATTTGTTGTGATTTATTTTGATGATATTCTGATTTATAGCAAAAACTTGGATGATCATGTTGAACATTTAAAACTTGTTTTACATGTTTTAAGGAAAGAAAAGTTATTTGCTAACCTTAAGAAGTGCACAGATAAGCTTGTATTTCTTGGATTTGTTATTAGCGCACAAGTATATAGGTTGATGAGGAGAAGGTACGTGCAATCCAAGAATGGCTGAGTCCCACAAATGTAGGTAGTTTTCATAGTTTTCATGGACTTCCTAGTTTTTACAGAAGATTCGTGAAAAACTTTAGTAGCATCACTGCACCACTTACCGAAGTCATCAAGAAGAACGTTGGATTCAAATGCGGAGATGAGCAAGAGAAGGCATTCCACTTGATCAAGGACAAATTAACTCATGCTCCTTTACTTGCTTTGCCTAATTTTACTAAAACGTTTGAAATTGAATGTGATGCTTCAGGTATTGGTATAAGCGCAGTCCTTATGCAAGGGGGAATGACCAATTGCATACTTTAGTGAGAAACTAAGCGGGGCAACCCTAAACTACCCTACTTATGACAAGGAATTGTATGCATTGGTTCGAGCTTTAGAGACATGGCAACACTACCTATGGCCTAAAGAATTTGTGATTCACACTGATCATGAGTCTTTAAAACATTTGAAAGGACAACACAAGCTGAACAAGAGACATGCACGTTGGGTGGAATTCATCGAGACGTTTCCATATGTGATTCGGTACGAACAAAGTAAGGAAAACATCGTGGCGGATGCACTCTCCAGTAGGTATGTATTACTTTCTACTCTTGATCATAAGTTGCTTGGTTTTGAACACATTAAAGAACTATATTCGTTAGACCATGATTTTAGTGATGTGTATCAATCTTGTGAGAAATCTGCATTTGGGAAATTCTTTAGGCATGATGATTATTTGTTTAGGGAAAATAAGTTGTGTGTGCCTAATTGTTCTTTGCGAGATTTGTTAGTGAGGGAATCCCATGGTGGAGGTTTAATGGGACATTTTGGAGTTGCTAAAACTTTAGCCGTTTTACAAGAACACTTCTATTGGCCACGCATGAAAAGGGATGCTGAGAGGATTTGTGGTAGATGTGTTACATGTAGGCAGGTAAAATCCCGAGTGCAACCCCATGGATTATACACACCACTGCCCATTCCTAGTGAACCTTGGATTGATATTTCTATGGATTTTGTATTAGGCTTACTGAGGTCCAAAAAGGGTCGAGATTCGGTATTTGTTGTGGTTGACAGGTTTTCGAAGATGGCTCACTTAATATCATGTCACAAGACCGACTACAACACATGTTGCTGATTTATTCTTCAAAGAGATTGTTCGACTTCATGGAGTGCCCAAAAGTATTGTTTCAGACCGAGATGTAAAGTTCTTAAGCCATTTTTAGAGAACTTTATGGGGAAAGTTACGAACAAAACTGTTATTTTCTACTACTTGCCATCCACAAATCGATGGGCAGACGGAGGTGGTTAACAGGATGTTGGGTACTTTACTGCGTTCCATCATCCAAAAGAACTTGAAAATTTGGGAAAATTGTTTGTCACATGTAGCGTTTGCTTACAATAGGAGCGTGCATTCGACTACCGGTTGTTCGCCATTTGAAGTGGTGTATGGGTTCAATCCACTTACTCCATTGGATTTGATACCTTTGCCTGTGGAGGAAAGAGGGAACTTAGATGGGAAAAAGAAAGCTGATTTTGTTAGGCAACTACATGCAAAAGTTAGGCAATATATTGAGAAGAGGACCGAGTAATATGCGACTCAAGCTAACAAAGGGCGAAAGAAAGTTGTGCTCAAACCTGGAGATTGGGTTTGGGTGCATATGCGTAAGGAAAGCTTTCCTGAGCAACGGAAATCTAAGTTGCAGCCGCGTGGGAATAGTCCATTCCAAGTGCTTGAATGCATCAATGATAATGCATACACGATAAACTTGCCAGGTGAGTATAATGTTAGTGCAACCTTTAATGTTTCTGATCTTCTGCCTTTTGATTTCGATGCAGGTGCAGATTTGAGGACAAATCTTTTTGAGCAGAGGGGGAATGATGGAAATCAAGAAAGCAAGCCTAATGATCATTTGAGCATCAATGGAGGGCCTATTACAAGAGCTAGAGCTAAAAGGATGAAGGAAGCTTTAAATGAGATGATTCAAGAGATTTGGGCCAACAGTTTTGCGCAATAAGGGTTGGACAGCATGGAAAGGACACCAAGGTTCCAATACATGATCTAAGCTCAAGATCAAGTCCAAAATCAAATATATTGAAGGCTTGGTGATGCGAACCTTGTCAGTTGTGGCACAATTGAAGCCTAGGACCGTTCTAATCTCTGGTTTGAATGGAAACCGCGACCCAACACCTATAATGAGATGTGAACCTTGGTATAAGGATGACGCCACAATCAAGGATTGAGTACTCGATTGATAAGTCAAGGAGGAACGCCACATAAAAATCTGATAAGTTCCAATTAGTTCTAAAAAAACAAAAGAGAAATTAAGCTCTCAATTTTCATTCAATTTTTGATCTCCATATTACAACCTTTTTGTTCTTTATAAACTAAAACCCTAAAAGAAAAGAGAGGCTACATGCCTTTTCCAAAAAGAAAAATAATATTCGGCCATTAAAAGCCTTACAAACAGGAAACTAATTAAAACTAAATCAATCAACTAATTGACTTAATCCCTATTTGAAAGGTTGAAATTAAAGCAAAGCAGCCTCTTAATTTGGGAAACAAATCAATTCATTATTCGTTGAAAATCTAAAAAAGAAACAACTGAAATTGAATCTTCTTACTTGTGCCACACGCCCAAGCTCTCTGCCACACAATCAAGTCAACTCCTATTCAGCCCAATTAATTGCCTTGATGATGTTAATTAGGTCTTGGTCTTCATATGGGCTCATCTTGGACTTTATTAAGTCAAAATCAGCCCAAGTGTCTTGAATCAGGTCATTTAGTGCTTCTTTGAATCTCTTAGCCCTTGCCCTTGTTATTGGCCCAACCGGAACATGTAATGGGTCACTTGGTGTAGCTCCCTTGTTCGTAACATTCCCTCCCTCTTGAAAAGGATTTGTCCTCAAATCATCACCTACATCAAAAGGAGACAAATCAGAAACATTGAAGCTTGCACTAACATTATACTCATCTCGAAGATCTAACTTGTAAGCGTTGTCATTGATTCGTTCAATCACTTGAAATGGGCAATCTCCCCTCGGAAGTAGTTTAGAATGACGCTGCACTGGAAATCGTTCCTTCCTCATATGTAACCACACCCAATCACCAAGTTCAAACACAACTTTCTTGCGTCCTTTATTAGCTTGCGTGGCATATTACTCAGTTCTCCTCTCTATGTTTTGTTGAGTCTTTTCATGGATTTGCTTGACAAAATCTGCCTTTCTCCTCCCATCCAAGTTAACATGCCCATTCACAGAAATTAGATCCAAAGGAGTCGATGGATTAAAACCATACACAACTTCAAAAGGCGAAAAATGAGTTACAGAATGCACACTCCTATTATAAGCAAATTCTATATGTAGCAAACAATCCTCCTATGTTTTCAAGTTCTTTTGTATTATAGCACGCAACAAGGCAGATAAAGTCCTATTAACTACTTCAGTTTGACCATCAGTTTGGGGATGACAAGTAGTAGAAAATAAAAGCTTAGTTCCTAACTTACCCCACAATGTCTTCCAAAAGTAGCTTAAGAACTTAGCATCCCTATCCGAAACAATGGTCTTAGGCATGCCATGCAATCTAACAACTTCTTTGAAAAACAAATCAACAATATGTGATGCATCATCAATTTTATGACAATGAATGAAATGTGTCATTTTAGAAAACCTATCAACAACCACATATATAGAGTCCCTACCCCTTTTGGACCTAGACAAACCCAACACAAAATCCATAGAAATATCAACCCAAGGCTCACTAGGTATAGGCAAAGGAGTATACAATCCATGAGGCTTAATTCTAGACTTAGCTTGTCTACATGTAATGCATTTCTCACAGATTCTTTCTACATCACGTTTCATATTAGGCCAAAAAAAAATGTTCATGCAAAACATGTAGTGTCTTGGCTATACCAAAATGCCCCATCAAACTTCCCCCGTGAGCTTCTCTAACAAGCAATTCATGCAAAGAACTCTTAGGCACGCATAATTTAGTTTGTCTAAATAAAAATCCATCATGCCTATAAAACTTGTCAAATGCTAGCTTTTCACATGCATTGAATACTTTGCTAAAATCAGAATCTTCCACATACAATTCTTTAAAATGTAATCAAAGCCAAGCAATCTAGCATCAAATGTAGAACGTAAAAGATACCTTCTGGACAAAGTATCGGCGACCACATTTTCCTTACCATTTTTGTACTTGATCACATATGGAAATGTTACAATGAACTCCACCCACTTGGCATGCCGCTTATTTAGCTTGTGTCCCTTTAAATGCTTCAAAGACTTATGATCAGTGTGAATCACAAATTCTTTCGGCCAAAGGTAATGTTGCCAAGTTTCTAATTTCCTAATCAAGGCATACATCTTCTTGTCATATGTAGGATAATTCAAGGCTGCTCCACTTATCTTCTCACTAAAAAATGCAATGGGACGTCCTTATTGCATTAGAACAGCTCCAATACCTATTCCTGAAGCATCATACTCAATCTCAAAAGTTTTAGCAAAGGATCTTGTGTGTTTTCTAAGATTTATCTGAAAAGTGGATATCATCAAATTAGAATGAAAGAAGGAGATGAATGGAAAACTGCATTTAAAACGAAACATGGTCTGTATGAGTGGTTAGTCATGCCATTTGGTTAAACTAATGCACCTAGTATTTTCATGAGATTAATGAATCATGTTTTGCGTTATTTCATTGGAAAATTTGTTGTGGTCTACTTTGATGACATATTAGTGTATAGCAAGAGCATAGATGAACATGTTAGGCATTTACATTGTGTGCTTGATGTGTTAAGGAAAGAAAAGTTGTATGCTAATTTGAAAAAGTGTTCCTTTTGCACGGATAAGATTGTGTTTTTGGGTTATGTCGTTACGTCAAAAGGGATAGAAGTAGATGAGGAGAAAGTTAAGGCTATTAGAGAGTGGCCTAGACCTAGGAATGTTAGTGAAGTCCGTAGCTTTCATGGGTTAGGTAGTTTTTATAGGAGATTTGTTAAGGATTTTAGCACCATAGCGGCACCACTAACTGAGGTTGTGAAAAAGAGTGTGGGTTTCAAATGGGGTAATGAACAACAACATGCATTTGAATTGATTAAGGATAAATTGTGTACTGCACCATTGCTTGCTTTACCTGATTTCTCTAAGACATTTGAGATTGAGTGTGACGCATCAGGAATAGGTATAGGGGCTGTTCTTATGCAAGATAGGCGTCCTATAGCTTATTTTAGTGAGAAATTGAGTGGAGCATCATTAAATTATCCTACTTATGACAAAGAGTTGTATGCTTTAGTTAGGGCCTTAGAAACGTGGCAACATTATTTGTGGCCTAAGGAGTTTGTAATCCATACTGATCATGAGTCCTTAAAACATTTGAAAGGTCAAAGTAGGTTGAGTAGGAGACATGCTAAATGGGTAGAGTTTATAGAAACATTTCCTTATGTGATAAAGTATAAGTAAGGAAAGGAAAATGTAGTAGCTGATGCATTATCTCGCAGGTATACATTGATTTCTACTTTGAATGCTAGATTGTTGGGTTTTGAGCATATAAAGGAATTGTATGTTAATGATCCTGATTTTGCTAGTGTGTATGTTGCTTGTGAGAAAACTACTTTTGGAAAGTTTTATAGACACGAGGGGTATTTGTTTAGGGAAAGTAGATTGTGCATTCCTCAGAGGTCTATAAGAGAGTTACTTGTTAGAGAGACGCATAGGGGTGGTTTAATGGGACATTTTGGTGTTAAGAAAACTTTAGATGTATTAGATGAGCATTTCTTCTGGCCACACATGAAGAGAGATGTTGAGTGAATTTGTGAGAGGTGCATAACATGTAAAAAGTCTAAGTCTAAAGTTTTACCCCATGGTTTGTATACACCTTTGTCTATACCTAGTGAACCTTGGATTGATATTTCTATGGATTTTATATTGGGTTTACCTAGGTCCAAAAAGGGCCGAGATTCGGTGTTTGTTGTGGTTGACAGGTTTTCGAAGATGGCTCACTTCATACCATGTCACAAGACCGATGACGCCACATCTGTTGCTGATTTATTCTTCAAGGAGGTTGTTCGACTTCATGGAGTGCCAAAGAGCATTGTTTCAGATTGAGATGTGAAGTTTTTAAGCCATTTTTGGAGGACTTTGTGGGGAAAGCTAGGATGATGCGGAACCCCAAGACCCAAATTGTTTCTTCGAACTCTTTATCACTCACAACCAGATTTGATTTCACACCAAAGTAATTCAGGTTGATTTGTTCTATCACCCAAGAAATGCGTGTTGACAAAAACCCAAGAGAATACCCTTGAACCCAAGATCAAAGCAATCAAGAACAATAGAAATAGGAAGTAGAATTGAAATACAAAGACAAACTCAATTGCATCAATTCAACACCTTAAGCATAAAATCACAAGAAAGAAAACTCTCTTAAATTCCATATAGGAAATGTTTGAAGAAATATTCAGATGCCACAAAATAAAATTAAACAGCCCCATTTATAGATTTTACAACCAGAATGTATATTGAGCCTAGACACTAATCAAGGTGGAGTCAACCCTCTCATCAATGCCAAAATTACTCCTTGATTCATGCCATTATGAATGTCAAAATAACTCCTTGATTCATGCCATTAATTAGTGAATGAATCTGGACACCACTTGAATGGTTGGAAATAAGATGGGCTGAATCCAAAGCTAGTCTTTTAGCCCAATTACATTAATCAAATTGGGCTCTTTAAAATCTCCATGCTTAGACAGCCCATTATCTACCCAATTTTGCACAAATAGTTGAAGTTGTTCCTTTAACCTTTTAGCTTGGGCCCTGGTGATTGGTCTGTTAAAATCTTCAAGATAAATCTCCAAGTCACTTCCTTCAGCACTAGGGGCATGTGGAGCAGCATTTGTAACATTTCCCCGCCCTTCAAAATGATTCGTCCTCGAATCAGATCCTGCATCAATATCAAAGGGAGATAAATCAGAAACATTAAAAGTAGCTGAAACACCATACTCACCAGGTAGATCAATGCGGTATGCATTGTCATTGATCTTTGCAACAACTTGAAAAGGTCCGTCTCCACGAGCATCCAATTTTGATTTCCTTTTGGAAGGAAATCTTTCCTTGCGCATGTGAACCCAAACCCAATCTCCTGGTTCAAATGACACCATGCGCCTTCCTTTGTTCACTTGAGATGCAATTTGCTCATTTCGCTTCTCTATCTTTTGTCTTGCTTTGTCATGAATGGATTTAACCATCTCTGCCCTTTTATATCCATCTGTATTAGAAATCTCACTTAAAGGAATAGGTAAAAGATCCAAAGGAGTTAGTGGATTAAATCCATACACAATTTCAAAGGGAGAAAACCCAGTGGTAGAATGCACACTCCTATTATATGCAAATTCAACAAAAGGCAGATTATCTTCCCAAGTTTTAACATTCCTTCCAATCAAAGCACGCAACAACGTTCCCAAAGTCCTATTTACTACTTCAGTTTGCCCATCAGTTTGAGGATGGGAAGCAGTAGAAAACAATAATTTAGTACCAAGTTTGGACCAAAGTACTCGCCAGAAGTGACTCAAAAATTTAACATCTCGATCCGACACAATGGTTTTTGGAATGCCATGTAAACGCACAATCTCTTTAAAGAATAAATCAGCAATATGTACTGCATCATCAGTTTTATGACATGGTATGAAATGAGCCATTTTGGAAAAACGATCCACAACTACAAAAATTGAGTCCTTTCTATTTCCAGTCCTTGGTAGACCCAAAACAAAGTCCATAGAAATGTCAACCCAAGGATTTGTTGGTACTGGCAAAGGCATGTATAATCCATGGGGTTGAGTTCTAGATTTAGCTTGTCTACATGAAATGCAACTAGAACAGATTTTCTCAACACTCTTACGCATATTAGGCCAAAAGAAGTGTTCATGCAAGATGCTCAAAGTTTTGTCAATGCCAAAATGTCCCATAAGACCTCCACTATGAGCTTCACGAACAAGCAATTCCCTAATTGAACTATTAGGCACACATAATTTTTCTCCTTTAAAAAGAAATCCCTCATGCCTATAGAAATCACGAAATGCAGCATGCTCACAAGAATTATAAACATTAGAGAAATCACTATCATGTGCATACAAATCCTTCAAATGCTCAAATCCTACCAACTTAGTTGAAAGAGTAGAGATTAGAGCATACCTTCTAGATAACGCATCTGCCACGATGTTCTCTTTACCTTGCTTATATTGGATCACATATGGAAAGGATTCTATGAATTCCATCCATTTTGCATGACGCTTGTTTAGCTTACTTTGCCCTTTCAAGTGTTTTAATGACTCGTTGACATGGCCCCTTTCTAACTACTAGCTAGGCGACCTGCCCGGCAACCCCACGGTGGCTCCCCAGTCGAGATCTGCTCTGACTGGAAAGTTCCCGTGAAGCTAAGCCTCTTTTCTTTTCTAAAATACTTGAAATCCTTTTGATTGTGAAAAAGGGTGGGAATTTTGTTCGTTGAAAATAACTTTATGAAAATAGGATTTTCACAGAAAACCGGCAGCACAACGGCTGTTTTTCTAAAATTCCACCCTGTAAAATATTTCATAAAACCTGTATAATTGTATTCACAAACAATTTCTATAATCAATAGGCCTCCGGCCATTTTCAAACTCATAATCATGCAATTAAGCGGAATTAACTTGAATAAATTTTAAAAACGACATGCATGATCTTTACATAAAGTCCTTAGCTCAAAATAATCTTTACCAAACTAGAGAATCTGGAAAATGATATTAAATACAATACATGATGCTATGCTAGAAAATAGTGCAATCTGGTCACGCGTGTCTAGCTGGCCTGTCCGTGGCCTGTCCGTCCGAAGGAGATACGTCAACCGCGCTACTCGCACCTGCACCTGAGGGAGGTTTTTAAAAAAAACAGGAAAACAGTGGTGAGAATAACTCAGTGAGTGGGTAAGTTTACATAAACTGTACTTTTGCTTAAAAATACTATTCCTCCCAAAAATAGATTGGAAAACTATTACTTACTTACTTTTCCTGAAAACTGTAAACTCGTTTAAAAGCTGCGAAAGTTATTCATCAAACTTTTCTTAAAACTTTTCTTATTTTCTTACTAGCCTTATCTGGCAACCCAGGGAAATCTTGTCCTTCGTGACGGTACGAAAACACGCCACTAGGATAGGGGAACTCTCACCATGTGTAGTCGCAGATGTGGATACAACTCTGGGATCGCGAATCCCTCCAACATCAGGCAGATCTACACTATCCCATACGTGCAGAGGGTGACTGACAGACTCGATCCCCCCAAAGTTAGTAACTCCCCCCAACTACCGTACACGTATGGAATACTTTCGGCCGGGTGTAATCTTAGGGGCTAGGGTAAACCATAGGCATATATAAAATGAAATCTCGGCAATGCTGTAATATCGCAAAATAACTTTCACAAATACTATCTCTATGCATGTATATAATTTCAACTTACTCAATTCCTTTACTGAAGAATATAAACATATTCATAGTATCTCATATAAAAATATACATACATTTATAAACGATAAACTGAAAACTATAAACTTTACTAGAATCTCAAAACCTTTTACTTGCTCAAACTGATTGCATTCATAAAATAGAATGTATGAAAACTTTTAAAAATCCACACTCACAACTTGCTTCCAAAATACTTATCACCGCTTCCCGTTACAGCTCTCGTTCGATTCCCGATTCACCTACAATTGATTTCGATCGAGATGTCGTTAAAACATAACTCGTGCGCAACTAAACTTTAAGCCATACGAGGATTTATAAGCACAATAATTCAAGTGACTATCCTCGCCCAATAACAAAACGGAAAACTCATATTCGCACGCGAAAACTATTTCGAACCGATTCGATATCGCGACTTAAAATATTCAAAACTCTACGGTCATAAAACCGACAACTATGCCATTCGAATCTAATGTAACATCATCAAAATCAGATTTCAATGAATTCACTAAACAAAAGATTTGAAACCAAACGACAAACTTAAAGCTTACGCGATTTCACTAATCATCGCGATTTATCGATTTTATGCGTTTCGCGCGATTTCTTTGTTTCCGCTTAAACTTATCGTTAATATCAGCTCGTGACTTTACTTAAACACGGCAAACGAATATTTAATCATGATTAAGCGCAAAGAAGAAAAACATGGCAGCAAGCTTAATGCATAATCATTTCCGTTTTCAACTTCGAAATTTCGACGATTAACGATTTTACGCGAAACCAACAATTATGCGATTAACTCTATTGAAACTCAAACTATCTTAACTTCAACTTAAACATTTAACGGGCTTAATAATAAACTCGGGGCAACGAGCTAACATCACAATCCTTTTATAATCGACAACGAAAATCATAAACTAACAACGCTCGCATTCGTGGAAAAATCCAACCGAAACGCTCGGAAACGATTTCTAAATAACCGAACGAAGATCCGATACTTTAAAACACTCTAATACTATCTATTTTCCGCGATAACGAATGCGAAACTAAAAACATAACTCAACAGCCCCTACACATCTCATAACAGCCCATATACAAAACTCGCAACGAATACGATCATTTACCAATTCATTCAAAACCAACCGAAACAACAAAATGAACGAACCTCCGCATTAACGAGGTTCCCAATCCTAGTCCCAAGCATAATATCATCATTTATGTCTACTCTATTCTCAAAATCTTTTACTAATTTACTCGAACATCTCAACAAAAACAAAGGGGACAGCACCTTACCTACCAGCTTCGCTTCGAAACCATTTTCGAGCAAATGCGACGACGATGAATCGCTCGCGGCAGCAAGCTTCTTCTTCCACCAGCCAGCTATCCTCTCTTATTGCTGTTCCACCTCAAGTCTGAATGTTGATTTCAGCTTGACAGCAACTGCTTGGCAGCCAACTCACAATGGCAGCAGCTTGGACAAGGCAGCGACCTCAACTCCTCGCTCGGTGGTAGAACACGGCGATTGCACCTGGCGTTGGCAGCAGTTTCTTCAACACCCCACGCCAACACAAGGCAGCAATGGCAGCTCCTTCTCTCATGGCCACACCTTCACGCCCAACAGCAGTAGCTCGACAGCACCGGCGACAGCACTTGGGGACGGCAAGCTCAGCTCGACCTCACGCCAGCAGTTCTTCACCGGCGACACTGGCAGCAGCACTTGGGGACGGTGACAGCAGCTGGTGCACGACCTCCTCACGTCAGCAACTGTCTTCCTTGCTCACGGTCAGACAGCAACAGCTTGCAGCAGCTAGCTTGCAACAGTGACAGCAAAGGTAGCATGGCAGCAAGCTCCTCAGGCCTGACAGCAGCTCACGTCCTCCTTGCTTGCATGCACGTCCTCACTTCAGATCGGCCTTTGCATGTCCTTCTTGCTTCCAGATCTGCTCTCAGCCAGCTCTTGCATCAACTCGGCCTGAAAACTTCTTCCACGAGCAGCACCTCTTGTCTTCAGTTTCTGTTTTGAAATGAAGAAGAAGAAGTTGACAGATGGCTTTGGTTTTGAATAAAATGGAGAAGAGAAGGTGACAGAGTGATTGCTTTTCTCTTGCTCTCCCTTTGGATTCGGTTTCACTAATAATAAAAGGTTGTTGACTGAGTGCTTTTCTTCCACCAACAGCACACAACACCACTCACCTTCTGTTTTTTTTTTTATTAATCTCGGTTTTGTCTTTTATGCACACTTGATGACCGGTTTTGATGATTTTGGTTTCCTCCTTTTTCAATTCCAACTTAATATATTAATAAATACTGGCTCCTCTCTTGCATGTGTGACATGTGTCACAACATGCAATAACTTTATTTGATTTCATGCATTCTTGCTTTTTAAATTCCAAGCTCGGATTCCGTTTTCGTTTCCGTCCATCCTGGAATCCACTTTTAATCACTTTTGATTAATTCTCGGTTTCTACTCTCGGAATTATTTAATAAATCTCGAATCCGTCTCACGAACTCGAATTTATTTCTCTAAATCGAAATAATAATTCCAATTATTTCCGGACTCGATAATTATATTTTTCCGATCGGACGCGATCCATCGGAAAAATATTTCGCTCTCCGACGAACACGGTTTTGGGTTTTACACTCGTGATCTGTATGAATCACGAACTCTTTTGGTAACAAATAATGTTGCCATGTTTGCAATGCCCTCACCAAAGCATACATCTCCTTATCATAAGTTGAGTAGTTAAGTTGTGCTCCATGTAGCTTTTCACTAAAATAAGCAACGAGCCTTTTTTCCTGCAATAAAACAGCACCTATACCAATCCCGGAGGCGTCACATTCAATTTCAAAAGTTGAATCGAAATTGGGTACCCTCAACAATGGTGCACTGCTCAACTTCTCCTTTAGCACAGAAAATGCATGTTCTTGTTCTTTACCCCAAATAAACCCCTTATCTTTCTTCATGATTTCAGTTAATGGTGCAGCAATGGTGCTAAAATCTTTGACAAATCTCCTATAGAAACTTGCCAAGCCATGAAAACTTCTCACTTCACTCACAGTTTTAGGTGTTGGCCATTCTTGAATAGCCTTTACCTTTTCACTATCTACTTCAATTCCATTTGAACTCACAACATAACCCAAGAAAATGAGGCGATCAGTGCAAAATGAACATTTCTTTAAGTTAGCATATAACTTGTTTTTGCGCAAAGCATCAAACACACATTTTAAATGTTTGACATGCTCATCAACAGATTTGCTATACACTAGAATGTCATCAAAATAGACAACCACAAATATTCCAATACACTCACGCAAAACATGGTTCATTAATCGCATAAATGTACTAGGGGCATTGGTTAGGCCAAACGGCATTACCATCCACTCATACAATCCATGTTTTGTTTTAAAAGCGGTTTTCCACTCATCACCTGTTTTTATTCTAATTTGGTGATAACCACTTTTCAAATCAATTCTAGAAAAAACACATGCACCATGCAATTCATCCAACATGTCATCAAGTCGAGGTATGGGGTGACGATACTTTACCGTTATTTTGTTGACAGCTCTACAATCCACACACATATGCCAACTTCCATCCTTCTTTTGTACCAACAAGACGGGTACTGCACATGGACTTAAACTTTCTCTTATAAGTCCTTTCTTCAAGAGCTCTTCCACTTGCTTTTGTAGCTCCTTTGTCTCTTCGGGATTGCTTCTATAGGCTGGCCTATTAGGGATGGCAGCCCCGGGAATGAGGTCAATTTGATGTTCTATCCCTCTCAAAGGTGGTAAACCTTGAGGTAAATCATCGGAAAAAACTTCACCATACTCCTGCAAAACATCAATAACAACACTTGGCAAAGAAGGGTCAATGTCGTTAGTAGAAAAATAAGCCTCCTTGTACAAAAGTACAATCATTGGCCTATGAGTAATTAAAGCCTTCCTTACATCTCTCATTTTTGCATAGAAGCTCATTTGCTTTCCCTCTTTTTCTATGGCTGAGTGTTCCTCACTCATTTTCTTCTTTTCACTCATTCTCTCATCTTCTTTTTTCTCACTTTTCTCTTTTTCTTTTCCACTCTCTTTTCTTTTTCTCTCGGCCTCTCTTTGAATGAACTCTCCATAAGACTTCTCAAGTTGCAATTGATCTTCAAAGATCTGTTTAGGGGTCAAAGGAAGAAGAGTATACTTTTTGCCTTCTTTCTCAACCATGTACCTATTAAGATATCCATCATGGTTCACTCTTCTATCCCATTGCCACGGTCTACCTAACAACAAGTGACTAGCTTGCATAGGAACAACATCACAATTAACTTCATCATGGTACCTTCCAATAGTAAATGGAACCCTCACTTGTTTAGTGACCTTCACTTCCCCACTATTGTTAAGCCATTGCAATCTATAAGGTCTTGGATGTTTTGTAGTTTCCAACCCTAACTTATCCACAAATAAAGTACTAGCCACATTGACACAACTACCCCCATCAATAATCAAACTACACACTTTCCCTTCAACTAAACACCTAGTATAAAAAAGATTTTCCCTTTGCAACCTAACCCCCTCATTATCCTCTTTCACTTGCACATTAAGAGCACGCCTAGTAACCAACAATTGTCCCTCAGTAGGCAACTCAACATCACTACAATCCTCTAAAGGAGGCATCTCATACTCATCGTTACTTTCCTCATCTGTCTCTACCCCATTACCGCGCATCACCATTGCCCTTTTATTTGGGCATTGAGATGCTATGTGCCCATACCCCAAACACCTAAAACACTTAATGTCACGACTTCTAGAGTTTTTGGTAGAAGTAGTACCTTTGTTTTTGTTGTCAAGTGATTGAGATAATTGCGCCTTGTCATCCTTTTTTATTTGGGCAGCCTTGTTATCATTCCTCCAATTTGGCCTCCCTGAATTTGTTTGAGCTGAAAAGGTGTTGGCTTGTTTCCCCTTCCCCTTGCGTTGCAATTGCCTTTCTATCTTCATAGCCATGTGCACCATATCTTCCATCTCCACATAGTGTTGCAACTCCACTCTGTCGGCTATGTCCTTATTAAGTCCATTGAGAAACCTTGCCATGGTGGCCTCTCTATCTTCCTCCACGTTTGCTCGGATCATAGCAATCTCCATTTCTTTGTAGTATTCCTCCACACTTTTTGTTTCTTGTACAAGACTTTGCAATCTTTGGTGCAAGTCCCTATAATAATGGCTTGGAACAAATCTACGCCTCATGATAGCCTTCATTTCAGCCCACGTTCGGATCGGTCTTTCACCATTTCTCCTCCTACTTACAAGAAGTTGATCCCACCATACAATTGCATATTCTCCAAACTCCACCGCTGCCAGTTTGATCTTCTTTTCCTCCGAGTAATTGTGACAGTCGAAGATTAATTCCACTTTTCGCTCCCACTCCATATATGCATCCGGATCATTCTTCCCCAGAAAGGATGGAATTTTCATTTTTATACTCCCGATATTCCTATCAAGATCATTTTGGTTCCACCTACCCCTTCCATAATTTCGACCTTCATTGACCAAGGGAGCTTGATCATCAAATTCCTCTTCAGACTCTTCTATATATTGAGGTGCAGGTTGTCTTCTTGCCCTTGGAATGTTTTGGGCAGTCCCTTCACGCAAGGCATTGATCTCGTTTTGTTGCCTCTCCAAAGTGTCATTCATGTTGCCAAGAACAAGTTGAATCCTCTCAAACTGTTGTTGCATGGCATTGAGAAGAAATTCTTGGTCTTTTGGTGCACTTCCGCTTCCTTCCATTTTTTTTTTTTTTTTGTGCAATCTGAAATATCAAAGAAAAATAACAAACAAGAACCTCACAAACACTCCCTCACGTGTTTCCCTCGTACTCCTCTTGTGTTTAACTCAAATTGGCTTTTACCCTCTTTTGAACTCACACTCGCTTGCCTTTTACCGCTCAAGCAATCTTTATGATTTTATACATAAGGGCCAAATCAAACAGCAATCAAGATTTCAATGTAATTCAATTTTTCTAAAGGAATCCAAAAAAATAAACAACAAGGATATGCAAAACAAAGCAACAGAACCAATAAAGAAAAAGGCACACACTTGATGTTTATGGTGACTAATAAAGAAATGGACTCAAAAAAGGACGCTATAGAATAACAAATATTGAATCTAAGAATGAAACTTGTAATTAATTCCTTACAAAATAACACCCAAACACTCAGGAACAGATATATATGTATATTTTTTTTAAACAAAAATCAGACTCAATAGGGTGAGTCGATTCTTCATAACCCAAGGATAATCAATCACACTAATCACAAATTGAGGATCTCGTTCAGAACTGATGATTTTTTTTTTTTTTTTTTCGTTTTTTTTTTTTTTTTTTTTTTTAAGAACAAGATCAACAAGACTAATGAAAAGAACAGAAAATTAAAAGGATAGATAATTACTTGGTGAGTGTGGCTCTGATACCAAATGATGCGGAACCCCAAGACCCAAATTGTTTCTTCGAACTCTTTATCACTCACAACCAGATTTGATTTCACACCAAAGTAATTCAGGTTGATTTGTTCTATCACCCAAGAAATGCGTGTTGACAAAAACCCAAGAGAATACCCTTGAACCCAAGATCAAAGCAATCAAGAACAATAGAAATAGGAAGTAGAATTGAAATACAAAGACAAACTCAATTGCATCAATTCAACACCTTAAGCATAAAATCACAAGAAAGAAAACTCTCTTAAATTCCATATAGGAAATGTTTGAAGAAATATTCAGATGCCACAAAATAAAATTAAACAGCCCCATTTATAGATTTTACAACCAGAATGTATATTGAGCCTAGACACTAATCAAGGTGGAGTCAACCCTCTCATCAATGCCAAAATTACTCCTTGATTCATGCCATTATGAATGTCAAAATAACTCCTTGATTCATGCCATTAATTAGTGAATGAATCTGGACACCACTTGAATGGTTGGAAATAAGATGGGCTGAATCCAAAGCTAGTCTTTTAGCCCAATTACATTAATCAAATTGGGCTCTTTAAAATCTCCATGCTTAGACAGCCCATTATCTACCCAATTTTGCACAAATAGTTGAAGTTGTTCCTTTAACCTTTTAGCTTGGGCCCTGGTGATTGGTCTGTTAAAATCTTCAAGATGAATCTCCAAGTCACTTCCTTCAGCACTAGGGGCATGTGGAGCAGCATTTGTAACATAGGAACAAAGCTATTGTTTTCTACTGCTTGTCATCCGCAAACTGATGGACAAACGGAGGTTGTTAATAGGACTTTGGGGACTTTGCTGCGTTCCATCATCCAAAAGAACTTGAGGAATTGGGAAGATTGCTTATCATATGTCGAGTTTGCTTACAATAGAAGTGTGCATTCGACTACTGGTTGTTCGCCATTTGAAGTTGTGTATGGGTTTAATCCACTTACTCCTTTGGATTTAATACCTTTACCTGTGGAGGAAAAAGTTAACTTGGATGGTAAGAAGAAAGCTGAATTTGTTAAGCAACTGCATGAGAAAGTTAGACAACATATTGAGCGACGAACTGAGCAATATGCTACTCAAGCTAACAAGGGGCGCAAGAAAATTGTGTTCGAACCAGGAGATTGGGTTTGGGTGCATATGCGTAAAGCGAGGTTTCCTGATCAACGCAAGTCTAAGTTGCAGCCGCGTGGAGATGGTCCATTCCAAGTGCTTGAACGCATAAATGACAATGCGTATAAGATAGACTTGCCAGGTGAGTATAATGTTAGTGCTACTTTCAATGTTTCTGATCTTTCTCCTTTTGATTTTGATGCAGATGCCGATTTGAGGACAAATCCTTTTGAGGAGAGGGGGAATGATAGAAACCAAGAAAGCAAGCTTATGGATCCTTTGAGCATCAATGAAGGACCTGTGACAAGGGCAAGAGCTAAAAGGATGAAGGAAGGTTTAAATGGGCTCATTCAAGAGATTTGGGCCAAGAGTCTTACACAACATGGCTTGGATGGCTTGGAGGGAATATCGAGGCTTCAAAATATCATTCAAGTTCAAGACCCAGTCCAAGAGTATTAATATTGAGGCTTGGATAGCAATTTTAATACAAATTGGGCTATTATTTATTTGTTATATTAATTTGGGCTTAATTTGTATTATGGGTTGGGTTTTAAATTAGTTAGTATATTTTATGTTATATTGGGCTTTTAATTATTGGGCTGAGATTTAATTAAATTAGGGTTTTATTTTACTTTTCTACTAGGTTTAGAATTAAGAGTTTATTTTGGGTTTCTTATTAGACTTAGGATTTTATGCCTATATAAGACTTATTAAACCTAAAATTTCAATCAGAAGATTATTGAATAAAGTTTTAACTTTTCTCCATTGTTCTTTTGAGAACTTTGAGATTGCATCAAGAGTTGTTCTTGATTTATTAACCTTGACTTATCTCCCACATTCTCATCTCTTTCTTGGGAGTGGCGTCGTTATATCTTTCGTTCTTGGTTCTCTAATCAACGGGTCAAAGATTTTCTATAATCTGAATTAACTTTCTTGGGGGTTTTGTTTCAATTTGATCGTGGGTGTCATATCGTTATATACGGGGTTCGCATCAATCTTCCTTGGCTTGAGCACTAAGAGCTCTCCTCGCAACCAAAAGTTCTCCACCCACCGCATATTCAAGGTCACTTGCATCCTCCAAAGGTGGCATGGACTCATCATCAGAGTCACCTTCGAATTCGATACCACCCTCATCCTTCAAAACCATTACTCTCTTGTTTGGGCATTGTGATGCAATATGACATGCTCCCAAACACTTAAAGCACTTAATGTCACAAGTTCTAGAAGGTTGAGAATCTGATTTACCTTGATTTAATGTGCCTCCGGCCTTATGCTCTTTGGAAGGTTCGGCCTTGGCCTTGAAACTAGGCTGGTCCTCCCTCTTGCTCCAATTCGATTTCCATGACGATGACGAACCCAAATTTTGCCCAACCCGTGTGGAACCCTTCCTCTTCAATTGTTGTTCCACTTTAATGGCCATGTGTACCATGTCAGTCAATTCAACATAATGTTGCAACTCCACTACATTTGCAATGTCTCGGTTAAGCCCATTTAGAAACCTAGCCATAGTCGCCTCTTGGTCCTCCTCTACATCAGCTCGAATTATGGCTATCTCCATCTCCTTGTAGTAGTCTTCAACACACTTAGACCCTTGAATAAGAGTTTGCAATTTTTGAAACAAACCCCTATAATAGTGGCTTGGAATGAATCTCATCCTCATAATAGTTTTCATCTCATCCCATGTCTCAATAGGTCTTTCTCCATTAGGTCTTTCTCCATTCCGTCTCCTACTCACAATCAGTTGATCCCACCAAACAATAGCATAATCAGTGAATTCTATGGCTGACAATTTCACCTTCTTCAATTCGGAATATTCATGGCAATCAAACACCAATTCTATTCTTTTCTCCCACTCCAAATAAGCTTCAGGATCAGTTTTACCTTGGAAGGTTGGAATCTTCACCTTTATACTACCCAAATTATTATCAACCCTCTCTCCATACCTATCTCCTCTATTCCCATACCTATCTTCTCTATTCTCATACCTAACTCCTCTATCTCGCATTCCACACCTAAATCTACCCGCACTCATATTGGACATGCGATCAGCCTCCTCCATGTCATTATCATCCCCGTAGTAATCATTAACTTCTTCTCTAACCGGAACTCTCTCTCGTCTATGTGCTTGTGGAATGGGTGGTGGCTGTTCCGCACGTAAATTTTCCACTTGATCTAATCACTCATGTAATTGTTCCAATTCTCCCCTCATCATCCGTCTCATCTCCTCTACTAATGCCTCCTTCCAAAGCTTTATATCCGCCGGGATGGAAGAATCCTCAGTAGAGCCTTTATCTTTGTTTCCGGACATGTTTTCCTGCAAAAAAATAATAACAATAATAATAATAACAAGGGACCTCATAGCAGTTCCTCACGTGTTTTCGCTCGAATAATCATTTCACTCAACACTCGTGTTTACACACAATAAATTTGGCTTTTACCCTCAGTATGTACTCACCACTCTTGCCTTTTTCCCCTCGTAATTTCTCAAAAGTTCTTATCAAACTAACCAAACAATAATTAAGATTTCTTAGTCATATTCACACGAGACAAAAGAAATCTCCTAGGTTCACACGAAAATGAATCACAACGAAACTGGAATAACAAAGACGATTTCCTAGTATCAGAATTTTTTTTTTTTTGTTTAATTGCCATTGCATGAAACCAAAAAGAGAAATAACAATAGCTGATATATTCAACTATAGGATCGTTCTGAAACAAAATTTTGTACTCTTTTTTTTTTTTTTTTTAGGGATTGATCAAACGGAATCAACGAAGAAGAACAACTAAGATAGATAAAACCTGATATTAGAACCCGAAGCTCTAATACCAAATGATGCGAACCTCGTCAGTTGTAGCACAATTGAAGCCTAGGACCGTTCTAATCTCTGGTTTGAATGGAAACCGCGACCCAACACTTATAATGAGATGTGAACCTTGGTATAAGGATGACGCCACAATCAAGGATGGAGTACTCGATTGATAAATCAAGGAGGAACGCCACAGAGAAATCTGATAAGTTCCAATTAGTTCTCAAAGAACAAAAGAGAAATTAAGCTCTCAATTTTCATTCAATTTCTGATCTCCATATTACAACCTTTTTGTTCTTTATAAACTAAAACCCTAAAAGAAAAGAGAGGTTACATGCCTTTTCCAAAAAGAAACAAAATATTCGGCCATTAAATGCCTTACAAACAGGAAACTAATTAAAACTAAATCAATCAACTAATTGACTTAATCCCTATTTGAAAGGCTGAAATTAAAGCAAATTAGCCTCTTAATTTGGGAAACAAATCAATTCATTATTCATTGAAAATCTAAAAAGGAAACAACTGAAATTGAATCTTCTTGCTTGTGCCACGTGCCCAAGCTCTCTGCCACACACCCAAGTCAACTCCTATTCAGTCCAATTAATTGCCTTGATGATGTTAATTAGGCCTTGGTCTTCGTATGGGCTCATCTTGGACTTTATTAAATCGGAATCAGTCCAAGTGTCTTGAATCAGGCCATTTAGTGCTTCCTTGAATCTCCTTAGCCCTTGCCCTTGTTATTGGCCCAACCGGAACATGTAATGAGTCACTTGGTGACTATTTGAAGATATGTTGGGCTGGTTTCATTTGTTTGCATTAATTTGGACATAATTTGTGTTTGAGTTGGTTTAATTAAATTAGTTTATTTAATTAGTTAGTTAAGTATCAAACTATGATATTATTGAGCTTATTTGTTTTATTACATGTTGGGTCGTTAGTTTATGTATTGGGCTGTCATATTTAATTATTTTAAGCCCAAACTTAGTTATTTTAAGCCCAAGTGGGTTATATTAAGGGGCTAGGGTGTCCATACAATGTTTAGAAGCTAGGGTTTCATTTATTTTGCCTATAAAAGGCCATGTAAGGTTTAAAAACGAGATTAGACAATTTTGATATAAAATTTCAGTTTCTCTCTTTGTTCTTGAAGAACTTTGAGAATTTATCAAGGTTTGATTCTTGATTTATCACTTGACTTATGCCCCTCATTCTTCGCTTGTTCTTGGGAGTGTCGTCTTTGTTATATTGATTCGTGGTTCGCTAATCATTGGGTCAAGGTACTTTCCTTTTATTTTCTTTGTTCCCGAATTAAACTTTCTTGGGGTTTTGATTCAATTGTTTGTGGGTATCATATCGCTATATACGGGGTTCGCATAAATTAGTCTCGGTTTTAGTGGCGTCAAAAACAGCGATTTTACGTTCCAGGCTTCTGGTAACCATTTTAAGCATTCCGAAGAGTCCCTAAGTGATAATAAATAAGGCCCGTGCAAAGAAATCAGAATTAGAGAGTCTCGGTTGAATTAAAATCGAGTCAGGAAGGTTGTAATCTAAAGAGATTTTAATAAATTTCATTTCATTGAAAGTTTCAATTGGAGTTCAATGAAATTCATTCTAGCAAATTTTGAATGAGAATATGATGTTTAGGTTCGGAGCAAGCTAACGGAGCGAGGGAGGCCCATTAGAGCTCGTTGGCAAATGCCGATTTGAGGTGAGTATACTAACTCACGCTATATTGGATTATATAATAAATTGTAATTTATTTGCTTGAATAAAAGTTTGTGAATAAATTGTTTTTAAATAAATGACTATTTTGATCATTGAAAGAAATGTATGAGCTTCAAAGAGGTTTTGAAATAAAGTAGCATTTAAATGAACTAAATGTATGAGTTTCAGTTCGAAGTTTCTGAAAGAAAAGATGTTTTGGTGCTTATAGCACTTAGCAAAGAACAAGAGTTTTCAAAGGCCTTTCGTACAACCACTCAAAGTTTTGTATGAGTTAAGCACTACGGTGAGCAATGCAGAAAATTCCACCCGTAGTCGCTCAGACGTTCAGTATAGTGTGGCACTACATATTGCGATGCAAAAAATTTCGCAATGTAATTGCCCAAACTTTGATATACTGCTTTGCACTACGATTGCGATGCAGTAAATTCCGCACGTAGTCACCAAGCCTATATAGTAGCTCGCATCACGGTTGGCGATGCAGAAAATTCTACTACGTGGTTGCTGGAAGTATCAGTAGCATCACGGTTGGCATTAGATTAAAGTCACCATGTGACATGTGAAGTTAGGGGGTACGAATAGTGCTTCAAAGAAGCAAAAGAATTTTATGAAAATTCTCTACAATTTCAATAAGTTATAATTGTTATTAAGTGAATAATTGTTAGGTTGTGACTTATTTAGTGTTGAAATTGTTTAAGTTCATAATGTTGTTTTTGTTATATTTTATAAAAATTCCCACAGACAGGTAGTCACAAGGAAAAATCAAATTGCAAAAATAAGAAGAATCACTTCATTTATATAGGTGGACACTTTTGATGTACATATTATGTAAATCATATTTTGTGTTTTGCTAAACTCAAAAACTAAATACATGCATGAACTCGTAAAGTATTTTGTGATGTAAATTGGTTTGCAAATATTTTGTATAACTTCTTTTATGATATGAAATATTTTGATCTTAAATTGTGAATGTGATGGAAATGAATGAACAATTGAGTATTGAGATATATGTTTGTGGATAAATGAAGTTGGGTTAGGGTGAAAATTTTTGTGAATGTATTTTTTTTGCATGTAAATTTGAAAACTTGTAAATGCAGCCGTTATGCAGTCGCATTTTTGTTAAAAATAGCTTTGACATTAGAAAATAAAATAATCATTTTCATAACTTTAAATGAAATGAAATTGAAATGCATTGAATCAACCCAACTAGTTTTAAAATAAAGTGTCTAATAAGTGTCAAAGCAAAAGCGCTAAACGGGCAAATTTAAGGGTTCGCTCAACGAATTCCAGTTAGCCGACTAGTCTAGCTTAAGAGGGGGTTCGTTGGAGTGTCAGGCGAGACCTACCATATACTAGCCTAGAGGGAATCTGGTTTGGGTCTCGTCAAGTTAGAATCAGAACCCGGTTTTGAGAAAGTTTAGAGCTTAAGCCTAAAAAGTGTTTGGAAGTTCTTTTATGCATGAGATTGCATGCGACTACATAAGATTGCATGAGTTATATGAGCTATATAGCTTCAAGTTGAACATCGCATGATTGCTAGAGTTGTTTTCATGGTTATGTTAACTCATGAGTTTTATGATTTCCATGTGGATTTGTAATAGAACAGAAAGATGCAGCGCCAAAATCGTCCCAGATCAAGAAGGGCAGCCGCAGAGGCACCCACTTCAGAGGAAGAACAGGTTGAGGAATTAGTAAATGTACCAGCCAGTTCTTCACGCCCAGAGCCTTTAAGAAAGAGTTTAAAGACAAATTCTTCTCCAAGAGTTATAAAGACGCAAAAATAGAAGAGTTTTTCAGATTAGAACAGGGGAACTCCTTCGTGGCAGAATATAAAAAGAAGTTTTCAGAGTCGATTCGCCTGATTCCTTTTATAGCTGAAAATGAAGAGTAAAGATTAACAGGTTCATAGTAGGCCTTAATCCCAGGGTCAGAACCATTGTGACATCCTCAGTACATACTCGATATGGGCAGCTGGTGCAGGTAACTGTCAGAGTTGAGAGGAGTGCAACAAAGACCCCTTAGCTAAAAAGTTTTGAACAGAAACGTAGCTGGATCGGTAGCCAGCAAGGAAGACCCAGTAAAGTAAGCAAAAGTGATCAGAAGCCTGCATAGTTTGATAGTTGTCGACAGACTCAGGGGGCGCAGCCTAGTCAGAGTCAGAGCTCGATTCAGTCACCTAGGGGATCCAGGAGTAAACAGAGTTGGAGAGCGATTCCCCATTGCAGTAAATGCGGAAGAGTGTTTCAGGGGAGTGCTTTAAAGGCCGTACAAGATGTTACCGATGTGGTCACGAGGGCCACTTTATGAAAGATTGTCCCAGGTTAGTCGCCTCTACCCATTAGAGGCCCGATCAGCCTTATCGGGCTGACTAGTAGGGGTCGTGGACCCGAGAGGGGAGGTGGCCCTCAGACCAGAGGAGCTGCTAGTGCAAGGCAGACCAGCGGCGGATCCAGAAAAGGCATACCACCTAGGGGACAGCCTGGTAGACCTCGCAGCCAGGCAGCCAAAGTTTTATATAGTGACTCAGCAGAAGGCTGAGGCAGCGCAGGAGGTAGTGACAAATATTGTTTCTTTATTTGACTCAGATGCACGTGTTCTAATTGACCCAGGGGTAGCCCATTCTTTTATTTCTGGGGACTTTCTGGGTAGAGTGAGAGTAGAGATGAGTTCCACATATTGTCGTATAGTAGTGTCACTTTGATACGAACCACGCCAAGAACTGACGAAACCCGTGAATCAAGTAGGGTTCCAAGATCGCCTAGAATCAGATTTGTATGGAAACCTCGACCCGTTGCTTATATGGAAGCAAGAACCTTGGTATGGTGATGACGCCACAATCAATGATGGAAGAATTGATTGATAAGTCTAAGAAGAACGCCACAGGAAAATCCTGATAAGTTCAAAAGTTCTACGAAGAACCAAAGAGAATACTCTCACAAATATTATTAATCATGAATTCAATTCCCTTTAGGGTTACACTGATTTATATAGCTAAAATACTAAGCAGCAAAAGGAAATAATTAATTAGGCAATTAAGCCCATTAAGCCTATAAAATAAAAAAGGAAAGTCAACTTCTTACAATAAGGAAAGAAGAATAAAATTGATAACTAATTGCCTTAAACATAATAGGTAAGAAATCAACTCAAAATTGGAAGTCTTTGTGACCAAGCAATCAACTCCATAATGGAAAGTCTTCATGACCAAGAAATCAACTTCATGGGCAAGAAATTAACCAGAATCAGGCCCATCAATTGCTTTAATTAAATTAATTAAGCATTGATCTTCTTTTGGGCCCATCTTGGAATTTGCCACTTTAACATCAGCCCAAATCTCTTGAACCAATCCATTAAGTGCTTCTTTGAACCTCTTAGCTCTTGCTCTTGTTATTGGCCCAACTGGAATATGCAATGGATCCCTTGGTGATGCTTCTTTATCTTCATCATTCCCTCTCTCTTGAAAAGGATTTGTCCTCAAATCTTCACCTACATCAAAAGGAGTTAAATCAGTAACATTGAAAGTGGCACTAACATTGTACTCACCTGGTAAATCCAACTTGTATGCGTTGTCGTTGATCCGTTCTAGCACTTGGAAAGGTCCATCTCCTCGAGGTAACAATTTCGAACGTCTTTGTGCCGGAAACCTTTCTTTCCTCATGTGTAACCAAACCCAATCACCGGCCTCAAAAACCCGCTTTTGACGACCTTTGTTTGCTTGCTTGATGTATTGTTCCGTCCTCCTCTCGATGTTGAATCGTGCTCTCTCATGGATTTGCTTAACAAATTCTGCCTTCTTCTTTCCATCTAAGTTCACATGCTCAGAAACAGGTAAAGGTGATAAATCCAAAGGAGTTAAAGGATTAAAACCATAAACAATTTCAAATGGTGAGAACTTAGTAGCAGAATGAATGGTTCGATTATATGCAAACTCAACATGTGGTAAACAATCCTCCCAAGTCTTAATGTTCTTACTAATAACAGCCCTCAACAAAGTGGATAAAGTCCTATTAACTACTTCGGTTTGACCGTCGGTTTGGGGGTAACAAGTAGTAGAAAACAATAACTTAGTTCCTAACTTACCCCACAAGGTCTTCCAAAAGTAACTCAAGAACTTAGCATCTCTATCTAAAACAATTGTCCTAGGCATACCATGCAATCTCACAACCTCTCGAAAGAACAAATCAGCAACATGTGAAGCATCATCAGTTTTGTGACATGGAATAAAATGTGCCATCTTAGAAAATCTATCCACAACCACAAAAATTGAATCTCTACCATATTTAGACCTAGGCAACCCTAACACAAAGTCCATCGAAATATCAATCCAAGGTTCACTAGGAATGGGCAGTGGTGTGTATAAACCATGAGGTTGTACTCGAGATTTTGCCTGCCTACATGTAACACATCTATCACAAATCCTCTCAACATCCCATTTCATGTGTGGCCAATAGAAGTGTTCTTGTAAGATGGCCAAGGTCTTAGCAACTCCAAAGTGTCCCATTAACCCTCCACCATGGGATTCCCTCACTAACAAATCTCGCAATGAACAATTAGGCAGACACAACTTATTTTCCCGAAACAAATAATCATCATGTCTAAAGAACTTTCCAAATGCAGATTTCTCACAAGATTGGTACACATTGCTAAAATCATGGTCTAACCGATATAGTTCTTTGATGTGTTCAAAACCAAGCAACTTAACATCAAGAGTGGAAAGTAATGCATACCTGCGGGAGAGTGCATCTGCCACGACGTTTTCCTTACCTTGTTTGTATCGAATCACATATGGAAACGTCTCGATGAATTCCACCCAACGTGCATGTCTCTTGTTCAGCTTGTGTTGGCCTTTCAAATGCTTTAAGGACTCATGATCAGTGTGAATCACGAATTCCTTGGGCCATAGATAGTGCTGCCATGTCTCTAAAGCTCGAACCAATGCATACAATTCTTTATCATAAGTGGGGTAATTAAGTGCAGCCCCGCTTAATTTCTCGCTAAAGTATGCAAGTGGTCTTCCATCCTGCATAAGCACAGCGCCTATACCTACACCAGAAGCATCACATTCAATTTCGAACGTTTTAGAAAAGTCAGGTAAAGCCAGTAAAGGAGCATGAGTTAGTTTGTATTTGATAAGTTGAAACGCCTTATCTTGCTCTTCACCCCACTTGAATGCAACGTTCTTCTTGATAACTTCGGTAAGTGGTGCGACAATGGTGCTAAAATCTTTCACGAACCTCCTATAAAAACTAGCAAGTCCATGAAAACTTCTCACATTACCTATACTGGAGGGGGTCGGCCAGTCTTGAATGGCCTTGATCTTCTCATCATCAACCTCGATTCCTTTTGCACTCACAACAAAACCTAAAAAAACAAGCTTATCGGTGCAGAAAGTACACTTTTTGAGGTTAGCATACAACTTTTCTTCTCGAAGTATATCTAACACTGAATGCACATGTGAGACATGGTCATGTAGATTCTTGCTATAGATCAGAATATCATCAAAATAAACAACTACGAATTTACCAATGAAAGCACGCAACACATGATTCATTAAACGCATGAAAGTACTAGGTGCATTAGTTAATCCAAATGGCATGACTAACCACTCATATAATCCATATTTCGTTTTGAATGCTGTCTTTCATTCGTCTCCCTCTTTCATTCGTATTTGATGATACCTGCTCTTAAGGTCAATCTTTGAAAACACACAGGAACCATGCAACTCATCTAACATGTCATCTAAGCGAGGAATGGGGTGTCGATACTTTACCGTTATATTGTTGATGGCTCTGCAATCCACACACATTCTCCATGTCCCATCCTTCTTAGGCACTAAAATCACCGGAACTGCGCAAGGACTCATGCTTTCCCTTATGTATCCTTTTTCCATCAACTCCTCAACTTGTCTTTGCAACTCCTTTGTTTCCTCTGGATTACTTCGATATGCTGGTCGGTTTGGAATTGATGCTCCGGGAACAAAATCTATTTGGTGTTCGATCCCTCGGATTGGTGGTAATCCATGCGGTACTTCCTCGAGAAATACATCCTCGAACTCCTGCAAGAGAGAAACCACAACACTAGGCAAAGAAGACTCAAGTTGGTTAGTGTTGAAAAGGGCTTCCTTGTACATGAGTACAATCATTGGCCGTTTTGAAATCAAAGCTCGCTTAACCTCACTTGTTCTTGCATAAAAATTTCTTTGTCTTCTCTCTAATTTTGCCTCTTTGGCCGAATCTTTCTCTCTTTTTTTCTCCTCACCAAATTCAGCCATGCTCTCACCCTCATTCTCTTTCTTTTGCTCACTCATTTTTTTGTGGTCACTCATTTTCCTTTGTTCACTCAAATTCTTTTTATCACTCAATTTTTGTAATCTCACTTGGTCTTCATAAACTTGCTTGGGTGTCATTGGAACAAGAGTGATTGTTCGTTGATTTAGCTCAAATGAGTACTTGTTGGTGAAGCCATCATGTTGCACACGTCGATCAAATTGCCATGGTCTTCCTAGTAGAATATGTCCTGCTTGCATCGGTACCACATCACATAACACTTCATCTTCATATTTTCCAATGCGGAATGGCACCACAACCTGTTTTGTAACCCTTACCTCACCACTATCATTCAACCATTGCAACTTGTATGGACGAGGATGTTTAAGCGTCACGAGCCCAAGCTTTTCAACCATGGAAGTGCTAGCCACATTAGTGCAGCTACCACCATCAATAATAATACTACATACCTTGCCCTTCACGTCGCAACGAGTATGAAAGATGTTTTCCCGCTGCGCTTCCTCTTCTTCTTCTTCTTTAGCTTGCAAACTCAAGGCTCGTCGTGCAACTAATCCAAGCATCTCTCCATGCTCGGCTCCAAACTCCTCGTCTCCCATGGAAACATCCTCCAATGGTGGCATATCATCTAAATCATCCTCATCTTCAGATTGAATCTCACCACTCTCCAAGATCATCATAACTCGCTTGTTTGGACATTGGCTAGCTATGTGTCCTCTTCCCTGACATTTAAAACATTTAATTTCACTAGAACGAGTCGAAGTAGGGGCTGTTTTACCTTGAGAGGCCGTGTTAGTGATGGCCGTCTTTGGCTCGAATTTGGCCTTGGAAGTGGATGGGTTTTCTTCTTTCTTTGGATAACCCGACCGCCAAGGTGCGACACTCGGATTTTGTGGGGTTGATTTGGGTCGGGTACTACTTCCCCTCTTGAGTTGCTGCTCAACTTTGATGGCCATGTGTACCATATCTTCTAACTCCACATAATGTTGCAACTCCACCCTATCATGGATCTCCTTATTTAACCCCATCAAAAATCTGGCCATGGTAGCTTCTCGATCCTCCTCTACATTAGCCCGAATCATTGCAATCTCCATCTCCTTGTAGTAGTCTTCCACACTTAAACTCCCTTGTCTAAGTCCTTGCAATTTCTTGTACAACTCCCGGTAGTAATGGCTTGGAACGAACCGCTTCCTCATCACCGCTTTCATCTGCCCCCATGTCTCTATTGCACGTTCCCTATTTCGCCTCCTATTTATAACAAGTTGATCCCACCAAGTAACAGCATAATCAGAAAATTCAATTACAGCAAGTTTTACCTTCTTTGCTTCGGAATAGTTATGGCAATCAAAAATGAAGTCCATCTTCTTTTCCCACTCAAGGTAAGCTTCCGGATCTGATCTACCTTGAAAGGACGGAATCTTCATCTTAATACTACCCAAATTGTTGTCTTCTCGATGCCTAACTCCTCTATTCCGACCACCATACCTCCTATTGCTAGCAATCGAATCCCTATCATCTTCTTCCTCAAACTCATCCCCAATGTACTCCTCATCTCCATCTCTCACTCCCCTAGGCTGAATTCTATCCCTCCTATGCATATTAGGAATGTTTTGTGGCTGCCCTTGTTGTGTTCCCTCTTCTACCCTATCCAACCTTTCATGTATGTGCTCTAATTCTACCCTCATCATCCGCCTCATCTCTCCCAACAACGCCTGCATTTGTATGTTCGGAATGGTTGGTTGTTGATTGTTTTCGCTTGAATTTTCTTCTTGATTGTGTGACATATTTGACCCTGCAAAATCAGGTTAGAAAAGATACCAAAAAAAATAAAAATAAAGGACCTCACTACACTCCCTCACGTGTTTCACTCAAGAATATGATTCGCTCAATTCCACTCGTGTTTCACTCAATTAAATCTGGCTTTTACCCTCTGATACACTCACACTCTCTTGCCTTTTCCCACTCGTAGTATCCTCTATAGGTTCTTATCGAACTAATCAAACAAATATCAAAATTTCCAGCAACAATTCACCCCAAACTCACCACCAAAATTTTGGATTCAATGGCTAGGGAAAGAGAAAAGAATACAATGTTGTGTGTGATGGAATTTTAAGGGTTTGATGGTAACAAGAAATTTGGATTGAGAATCAAAAAGGGAAAACAAAATTATAAAATTGAAACAAGATTGTAGGAATTAATTCTCAAATCACACTTTTTTTTTTCTTTTTTTTTTTCGGATTTTTTTTTCTCCTTTTTTTTCTGATTTTTCTTTTCTTTCTTTCTTTCTTTCTTTTTTTTTTTTTCCTTTTTTTTTTTTGTTTCTGATTTTTTTTTTGAATAAAATAAAGAAGATAGGCAAACCTGAGACTAAACTGTGCTCTGATACCAACTGATACGAACCACGCCAAGAACTGACGAAACCCGTGAATCAAGTAGGGTTCCAAGATCGCCTAGAATCAGATTTGTATGGAAACCTCGACCCGTTGCTTATATGGAAGCAAGAGCCTTGGTATGGTGATGACGCCACAATCAATGATGGAAGAATTGATTGATAAGTCTAAGAAGAACGCCACAGGAAAATCCTGATAAGTTCAAAAGTTCTACGAAGAACCAAAGAGAATACTCTCACAAATATTATTAATCATGAATTCAATTCCCTTTAGGGTTACACTGATTTATATAGCTAAAATACTAAGCAGCAAAAGGAAATAATTAATTAGGCAATTAAGCCCATTAAGCCTATAAAATAAAAAAGGAAAGTCAACTTCTTACAATAAGAAAAGAAGAATAAAATTGATAACTAATTGCCTTAAACATAATAGGTAAGAAATCAACTCAAAATTGGAAGTCTTTGTGACCAAGCAATCAACTCCATAATGGAAAGTCTTCATGACCAAGAAATCAACTTCATGGGCAAGAAATTAACTAGAATCAGGCCCATCAATTGCTTTAATTAAATTAATTAAGCATTGATCTTCTTTTGGGCCCATCTTGGAATTTGCCACTTTAACATCAGCCCAAATCTCTTGAACCAATCCATTAAGTGCTTCTTTGAACCTCTTAGCTCTTGCTCTTGTTATTGGCCCAACTGGAATATACAATGGATCCCTTGGTGATGCTTCTTTATCTTCATCACACTTCCCACAGGTGATTTACTTCTAGCAAATAAAGTATATGTGGGAAGTGGAGTGCACATAGTAGGTCGAGAATTTGAAGCAGATTTAATCGTGTTAGACATCCACGATTTTGATGTTATTTTGGGCATGGATTGGTTATCCAAGCATTGAGCCACCATGGATTGTTACATAAAAGAGGTCAGGTTTTGTAGGCTTGGGGCACCGGATGTGGTTTTCTGTGGCATAAGAAAGCTATTCTCCACAAGTTTAATAAGTGCAGTAAAAGTTGACAAGATGTTTCGAAAAGCATGTCTGGGATATTTGGTGTATGCAATACAAGCTGGGAATAGTAAGTTACGGCTATCAAAGGTCCCTGTAGTCAGTGAATCTCCTGATGTTTTTCTAGAGGACCTTCTTTATAGCACCGTATCGAATGGCACCAGTTGAGCTGCAGGAACTGAAAGTTCAGATGGAGGAATTGGTGACTAAAGAGTTTATCAGGCCGAGTACATCACCATGGGGAGCTCTAGTATTGTTCGTGGAAAAGAAGGATATGAGCCTCCGATTGTATATAGATTATAGGCAACTCAATTAGGTCACAATCAGGAACCAGTATCCATTACCAAGGATAGATGACTTGTTCGATTAGCTTCAGGGAGCTAAGGTGTTTTCTAAGATTGATTTGAGGTCGAGATATTATCAGTTGAAGGTCTGTAGGGAAGATGTTCCTAAGATGGCCTTTAGAACTCGTTATGGACATTACGAGTTCCTGGTAATGCCATTTGGGTTAACCAATGTCCAAGCAGCCTTCATAGACCTCATGAATAGAGTTTTCAAGACTTTCTTGGATAGGTTTGTGATCGTTTTTATTAACGATATGTTGGTGTATTCTGGGAGTCGAGAGGAGCATGCCGAACACCTGAGGGTTGTGCTGCAGACATTAAAGGAACATCAGTTGTATGCGAAGTTTAGTAAGTGCCAGTTTTGGCTAGACAGAGTAGCATTTCTGAGCCATGTAGTATAAGCAGATGGGATATGATGCGAACCCCGTACATAATGATACGACACCCACGATCAAATTGAAACACAACCCCAAGAAAGATTGAAACAGGTTTATAAAATAAGAAATTTTGACCGATTGATTATATGTTAATCAAGAACCAAAGTTATAAAGAACTTTGACCCAATGATTAGAACTCAATTAAAAACCAAAATTATAAAAGAAGGATATTGACGCCACTCACAAGACATAGATAAGAAAGTGGGAGATAAGTCATGTCTGATTGCCACAAGCAAAACTTGATAAGATCACATGTTCATAAAGAACAAAAGAGAAAATTCACTCTGGCTGCAACTTCATTTATCTTGTTATATGTTCTTAGGGTTACAAGACAAGCTTTTTTATAGGCAAAGAAAATAACATAACATGAAACCCTAGCCCTCTAACAATTGAGCCCACTAAACATACTCATGGGTTTAAAATAATTAAATATGGGCTTAAGTTAATTATAATATGTCAGCCCAAATAATACACATTAAAATAAAATAGGCTAAGCTAACTTAAAACCCATTACAATTAAAAATAAACTTAGCCCAATTTATTTAAAAGCCCAAATAACTCTGATGCGGAAACCCCAAGAATCAAGTCTTGAAACCCCCAAAACCCGATTTGGATCAAGAACCCCAAATCCCAATACAAGATTCAAATATATGAAATCTTGACATGTTGTTGTATTGCAAACAAAAACCAAGACTCAAGAGAAGAATGAACGCCACAAAGGTTAGATTAACCCCTGATAAGTTCGATTAAAAGTTCAATGAAGAACTTAGGAGAAATAACCTCTCATTCTTTTAGCAAAATCTCGTCATCCCCCATAAAGGAGGCACAAACATGTATTTATAGTTACTATAGTTCACAAAGAAACCCTAAATATGCCCTAATGGCCTTAAATATAAAGCCTACTGTTCAAATTCAAATAAACAAGCCCAAAACAATATAAACATGACACCTCATTAAAAAAAATCACATGCATAGCACATGACATGCTTATTTATATAATGGGCTGAAACATATTAAATTCTAGACTTTAATATTAGGCCCATATGTGCCAATTAGGTTGACATATTGGGCTGGTCCCTTGACTCCACTTGATGGTCCACCGTAGGCCACTGTCGAAGGTCCACCATAAGCCTTATCACGCACCCTCAGCTGCAAGTCAATAAAATGTTGCACAAAGCCTTGAAATGCCGTTTTTAACCTCTTTGACCTTGCTCTGGTGATTGGTCCATCGGGTATACTCAATTCATCCTTGGAACGACCATCCTTGTCGCGTGCACCATCAACTCCAATGTCATGTGTGCTGCTCACATCATTCCCCCCCTCTTCAAAAAGATTCGTCCTCGAATCTACATCCATGTCAAAAGGAGATATGTCAGCAACATTAAATGTAGCAGAAACACTGTACTCACCAGGTAAATCAATCTTGTAGGCATTATCATTGATCTTCTCTAAAACTTGGAAAGGACCATCGCCTCGAGGGTCAAGCTTAGACTTCCGTCGTGTAGGAAATCTATCCTTCCTCAAGTGCACCCAAACCCAATCTCCAGGTTCAAAAGTTACAAGTTTGCGCCCTTTATTGGCTTGTTGGGCATAGGTCTTGTTTTTCTTTTCTATGTGCTGCCACGCTTTCTCATGAATGGTTTTAACCAATTCAGCCTTCTTCTGACCATCTAAGCTTGTAACTTCATTCAAAGGTAAAGGCATCAAATCTAACACAGTTAAAGGATTGAAACCATACACAATTTCAAATGGTGAACAACCAGTAGATGAATGCACACTCCTATTATATGCAAACTCAACAAATGGCAAACAATCTTCCCAAATTTTCAAGTTTTTACCAACAATGGCACGTAATAAGTTTCCTAAAGTTCTATTCACTACCTCTGTTTGTCCATCAGTTTGTGGATGACAAGTTGTAGAATAAAGCAATTTAGTTCCTAACTTATCCCACAAAACTTTCCAAAAATGGCTTAAGAACTTAACATCCCTATCAGAAACAATTGTCTTAGGAACACCATGCAAACGCACAACCTCCCTAAAGAACAAGTCAGCAATATTTGTTGCATCATCAGTCTTGTGACATGCAATAAAATGCGCCATTTTGCTAAATCTATCCACAACAACAAATATGCTATCTCTACCTTTTTTTGTCCTAGGTAAACCCAAAACAAAATCCATTGAAATATCAACCCAAGGGTTCGTAGGAATAGGTAAAGGCGTATACAATCCATGCGGTAAGATTGTAGATTTAGCTTGTCTACATGAAATGCATTTAGAACATATTCTTGTTACATCTCTACGCATATTAGGCCAAAAGAAATGTTCATGCAATATGTTTAATGTCTTAGCCACACCAAAATGTCCCATTAAACCTCCACTATGTGCCTCACGCACAAGTAATTCCCTTAAAGAACATATGGGCACGCACAATTTACCTTCTCTAAACAAGAACCCATCATGCCTATAGAACTTTTGAAAAGCTATATGCTCACACGCATTATACACATTGGCAAAATCAGAATCAGTAGCATACATTTCTTTAATTTGTTCAAATCCTAAAAGCTTAGAACTTAAAGTTGTGATTAAGGCATACCTCCTAGAAAGTGCATCAGCTACCACATTCTCTTTACCTTGCTTGTACTGAATCACATAAGGAAAGGTTTCAATGAATTCCACCCATTTTGCATGACGTCGATTCAATTTAGTTTGCCCTTTCAAGTGCTTCAAGGACTCATGATCAGTGTGGATCACGAATTCCTTTGACCATAAATAATGCTGCCATGTTTCCAATGCCCTTACCAAAGCATAGAGCTCTTTGTCGTATGTGGAATAATTCAAGGCAGCCCCATTGAGTTTTTCACTGAAGTAAGCAATGGGTCGTTTGTCTTGCATGAGAACAGCACCTATAGCAATACCAGAAGCATCACATTCGATTTCAAATGTTTTAGAAAAATTTGGTAAAAGAAGTAAGGGAGCAGAACTTAGCTTTTCTTTCAAAGTGAATGCAATTTCTTGCGCTTCGCCCCACTTAAAACCTACATCTTTCTTGATGATCTCAGTTAAAGGTGCGGTAATGGTGCTGAAATTTTTCACAAACTTCCGATAAAATCTAACTAAGCCATGAAAGCTCCTCACTTCCGTTGTTGATGTTGGGGTGGGCCAATCTTTGATGGCCTTCACTTTTTCTTCATCAACTTCCACGCCCCTAGCACTAACAACAAACCCAAGAAACACAAGTCTATCTATGCAAAAAGTGCACTTTGTCAAGTTAGCATATAGTTTTTCACGTCTCAAAGCTTCAAACACGCATCTCAAATGACTAATATGATCATGTAAGCTCTTGCTATATACTAAAATGTCATCAAAATAGACAACCACAAATTTGCCTATAAATGCACGCAATACATGGTTCATAAGACGCATAAACGTGCTAGGTGCATTAGTTAAACCAAAAGGCATAACCAACCATTCATATAAACCATGTTTTGTTTTAAAAGCAGTTTTCCACTCATCTCCTTCTTTCATCCTAATTTGGTGATAACCACTTTTAAGATCAATTTTAGAAAAGATGGTGGATCCATGTAGTTCATCAAGCATGTCATCTAAACGAGGAATGGGATGTCGATACTTTACCGTTATTTTGTTGATAGGTCGACAATCCACACACATCCGCCATGTTCCGTCTTTCTTTAGCACCAACAAAACAGGAACGGAGCACGGACTCATGCTTTCACGAACATGTCCCTTTGCTAAAAGCTCTTCAACTTGCCTTTGAAGTTCCTTCGTCTCCTCAGGATTACTTCTATAGCCCGGTCGATTTGGAATAGCAGCTCCGGGCAACAAATCAATTTGATGTTCTATCCCTCTGATTGGTGGTAACCCCTTCGGTATCTCTTCAGGAAAGACACCCTCAAATTCCTGTAAAAGAGCAACAGCAACACTAGGCAAAGAAGTGTTAAGATTAAAATCATTTAAATAAGCCTCTTTGTACAAAAGTACAAATATTGGCTTGTTTGCAAAAAAGGCACTCTTAACATCTCTTTCTTTCGCAAATAAACTCACTTTACTCTCTTTCTCTTTTCCCTCATTTTGGACTGCATTCTTTTTCTTTTCAATTGAACACTCTTTATTTTCACTCAAACTTACTTTGCTCTCATTCTCAAAATCTCTCTTTTCACTCTTTTCAACTCCACTCTTATTCTCCTCATCAAAAGCTCTCTTAATCCCTAATTGATCCTCATACACTTGCGTTGGAGTTAAAGGAGCAAGTGTAATCTTTCTCCCATCTCTCTCAAACGTGTATCTGTTTTTGTACCCATCATGAAAGACACGTCTATCAAATTGCCAAGGCCTACCAAGCAACAAATGACCAGCATGCATAGGTACCACATCGCACAACACCTCATCCTTATACCTTCCAATGGAAAACGAAACTAGTACCTGCCTATTCACCTTAACTTCTTCGCACTCGTTTAACCATTGCAATTTGTATGGCCTAGGATGTTTCAAAATAGGCAAATTCAATTTCTCCACCAAAGTAGTACTAGCTACATTCACACAACTACCACCGTCAATGATCATACTACATGTTTTATCATGAATAAGACATCTCGTGTGAAAGATATTATCTCTCTGAACCTCATCACCATCATTCCTTTTCACTTGAGTATTCAATGCACGCCTTATAACCAAAGCATTACCCTCCACGGCATACTCTACATCACTAGCATCATCCAAAGGTGGCATAGAATCACTCTCATCATCCTCAGTCTCTATATCCCCATTGTCACGCAAAATCATTGCCCTTTTGTTGGGGCATTGAGAAGCAATATGTCCAGTCCCCAAACACTTAAAGCATTTAATATCTCTATTTTTTTGAGGATGGAAAGTGGTTTTATCTTTCTCTTTTCTGTCCCCATGGCTTTTATGCTTGTTTTCATCTTCCTTAGACTTCGAAACAGCTTTATCATCTTTCTTTCCCAAATTGGACCTCCAATTAGAACTTGAACCTGAACTTGCATTAAAACCACCTCTTGCTGCCCCTCTGCATTTCAATTGCTTCTCCACTCTCATTGCCATATGCACCATATCTTCTAACTCTACATAAGGTTGTAATTCAACTATATTGGCAATATCTCAATTTAGCCCACTTAAAAATCTAGCCATAGTGGCCTCTCTGTCCTCTTCAATGTTTGCTCGAATCATAGCCATCTCCATCTCTTTATGATAATCTTCCACATTTTTGGAGCCTTGTGTAAGACCTTGCAAACGCTGATAAAGCTCTCGATAATAATGACTAGGAACAAATCGTCTCCTCATGACAGCCTTCATCTTATCCCAAGTGTCAATAAGCCTCTCACGGTTTCTCCTCCTTGTCAACAACAATTGATCCCACCACACAAGTGCATAATCAGTGAATTCAACTGCAGCAAGCTTCACCTTCTTTTCTTCGGAATAATTATGGCATTCGAAGACTAGTTCCACCTTACGCTCCCATTCAAGGTACACATTAGGGTCATTTTTGCCTTGGAATGGTGGTATCTTCATCTTTATACTACTGATGTTGTCATCTTGTCGATTCTGACCTCTATAATTTCTATTGCCAACTTGCCGATTCTGACCTCTATAATCTCTTCGTGCTCTTCTTTCTTGCCTTCCACCTCGAGCCATATATCTACCATCATATGCAACTTGCTCTTCTTCATCTTCAACATCATCAGATACCTCATCATCAAATTCATGTACAGGTGGGGAAGCAACTCGCCTCACATGTCTTCTACCATTTTGAGCTCGCATAGGTGGCTCCCTACGCAAGTCAGCTATGGCAGCGTCTTGCCTATCCATTCGATCCCTCATTTCTCCAAAAACAAGATTCATTCGCTCAAATTGTTGTTGCATTGCCCGAATCGTAAAATTCAGATCCGGATTGGCGACTTCACTTTCATGATTAGACATGTTTTTAAACCTGCAAGAAAATATTAGTAATAAAAAAAAGACCTCACCAAACACTCCCTCACGTGTTTACTCTCAATTAAATATCACTCCAATCCACTCGTGTTTCACTCTTTTCAATGGGCTTTTCTGGCACTCTTATGGCACTCACCACTCTCTATTTTTCCTTTAGTTCTTTAAGAAACTAATCACCAATACAAATCAAGAGTCACTAACTTGCAGTGATTCAATTAACTCAAGCCAATGGCAACGGAGAAAGAACCAAAGAAAATGAACAGCAACGAAATTTAAAGGATTTAGGAGGAATTTAGACAAGATTGGAAGCAATATGCGAACAAACTGCCAAAAAGAAGAAACAAGAACAGATATGCACGAAATTCAGATAATGGTTGGTTCAATTGATGTTCTAATGGTTTTCAAATCAAGGGAATCAAGAACAATAGTAAATCCCAAATCTAAGTTGAATTAGTTAACAAACAAACCCTAACAGCCCCAATTCCAAGCGCAATTTATAAATTGCAATTCAATGAATACTTAGGCTGAAATTAATACCAAACGAACATTTGAAGCAAACGAACACAGATTCAGCTACTTGATTGTAATAGCTGCAAACGATTTAAAGGTTCTGTTTTTTTTTTTTTTTTTTGTATCTTTCTTTTATATATATATATATATATATATGTCACAGATTCAACCAAAAAAAAAAAAAATTAACAAAGGAACCAGAATTTAAGCAAGATGAATTAACACAAATAAGATAGAAATAGAACCTGTTTGAGCCAAAGCTCTGATACCAAATGATGCGGAAACCCCAAGAATCAAGTCTTGAAACCCCCAAAACCCGATTTGGATCAAGAACCCCAAATCCCAATACAAGATTCAAATATATGAAATCTTGACCTGTTGTTGTATTGCAAACAAAAACCAAGACTCAAGAGAAGAATGAACGCCACAAAGGTTAGATGTCCTGATAAGTTCGATTAAAAGTTCAATGAAGAACTGAGGAGAAATAATCTCTCATTCTTTTAGCAAAATCTCGTCATCCCCCATAAAGGAGGCACAAACATGTATTTATAGTTACTATAGTTCACAAAGAAACCCTAACTATGCCCTAATGGGCTTAAATATAAAGCCTACTGTTCAAATTCAAATAAACAAGCCCAAAACAATATAAACATGACACCTCATTAAAAAAAATCACATGCATAGCACATGACATGCTTATTTATATAATGGGCTGAAACATATTAAATTCTAGACTTTAATATTAGGCCCATATGTGCCAATTAGGTTGACATATTGGGCTGGTCCCTTGACTCCACTTGACGGTCCACCGTAGGCCACTATCGAAGGTCCACCATAAGCCTTATCACGCGCCCTCAGCTCCAAGTCAATAAAATGTTGCACAAAGCCTTGAAATACCGTTTTTAACCTCTTTGACCTTGCTCTGGTGATTGGTCCATCGGGTATACTCAATTCATCCTTGGAATGACCATCCTTGTCGCGTGCACCATCAACTCCAATGTCATGTGTGCTGCTCACATCAAACTCTAGTTTACCTCTAATTGTTTTCCATTAGCTCTCAAAACCTCCAAAATTAAGCCCAATAACCTTCAAGATTAGTGATTTTGAATTTGAACAATGTTTTGAAGCCTTGGTGACTCCTCCAAATCGTCCAAATTTGCTTTGCTTCCTTGGATCCCATCATTCCCTCTTTCCTCAAGACGATTTGTCCTCAAATCGTGACTCATCTTCATTGTTGTTAGATGATTTGACTGACACCTGAAAAGAATGTTAGGGAAATAACCTCACACTCACACCTTCTCACGTGGTTCACTCAGCACTTGGTTTTCACTCTTTGAATTTTGGTCAATCACACTTTTTTTTTTTTTTGTGGCAAATCAAAACACTCAAATCAATATGATTTGTGACCCAAGATATTGTTCAAATTCAAAATCACTAATCTTGAAGGTTATTGGGCTTAATCTTGGAGGCTTTGAGAGCTAATGGAAAACAATTAGAGGCAAACTAGAGTTATTTGGGCTTTAAATAATTTGGGCTAAATTTATTTTTAATTGTAATAGGTTTTAAGTTAAGTTAGCCTATTTTATTTTAGTGTGTATTATTTGGGTTGACATATTATAATTAACTTAAGCACATATTTAATTATTTTAAACCCATGAGTATGTTTAGTGGGCTCAATTGTTAGGGGGCTAGGGTTTCATATTATGTTATAATTCCTTGCCTATAAAAAAGCATTGCAACCCTAAGCAATAAGAACAATGAAGATGAATGAATATGCAGCTAATTATATTTAATTAAGAGAGTGAATTTTCTCTTTTGTTCTTTATGAACATGTGATCTTATCAAGTTTTGCTTGTGGCGATCAGACATGACTTATCTCCCACTTTCTCATTTATGTCTTGGGAGTGGCGTCAACATCATTCTTTTATAATTTTGATTCTTGATTGAGTTCTAATCATTAGGTCAAAGTTCTTTATAACTTTGGTTCTTGATTGATATATAATCAATGGGTCAAAATTTCTTATTTTTATAAACCTGTTTTAATCTTTCTTGGGGTTATGTTTCAATTTGATTGTGGGTGTCGTATCGTTATATACGGGGTTCGCATCAGGATATCTGTGGATCCTCAGAAAATAGAGGCCATAGTAAATTGGCAACCACCACGAATGTAACGAAGTTAGAAGCTTCTTGGGATTAGCAGGTTACTACAGGAAGTTCATGGAAGGCTTTTCGAAGATAGCTACTCCCTTAACGAGATTGACTAGAAAGGAAGAAAAGTTTGAGTGGTCAGAAGCATACCACCAAAATTTTGATGAGTTCAAGAGGAGATTGGCTTCGACACCTATTTTGACACTTCCATCGGGGCAGGATGGATTTGTAGTCTACTGTGACGCCTCCAGGCAGGGGTTAGGTTGTCTGTTAATGCAAAATGATAGAGTGATAGTCTACGCTTCGAGACAATTAAAGAAGCATGAGCTAAACTACCCCACACATGACCTAAAGTTAGCAGCTGTAGTGTTCGCTTTGAGGATTTGGCGGCACTATATTTATGGGGTACCTTGCAGGATCTTCACGGATCACAAAAGCCTACAGTACTTATTTTCTCAGAAGGATCTGAATATGAGGCAAAGAAGGTAAGTGTAGCTCATTAAAGACTATGACTGTACCATTGAGTATCACCCTAGCAAGGTGAATGTGGTAGCTGAAACACTAAGCAGAAGGCCTACCAGTTCATTAGCGCAGTTGAAAGCTGAATATTTGCCTATGCTCATGGAATTACGGTCTATGGGTTTTAGATTGGAGATGACGGATTCATGTGCTTTGTTTGCGGCCTTCCATGTCTGTCCAGTGTTAGTAGACTGGGTTAGAGAGCTTCAGGCCCAAGATTCGTACTTAGTAAAGCTGATAAATGAAATAGAGGTTGAGCAACAAAACAATTTCAATTTGAGAGGTGATGGAACCCTGGTTTTGGGACAAAGGTTATGTGTGCCAGATGTGAAAGAGTTGAAAAGAGAGATCATGGAAGAAGCACACTCCTCAGTATATGCCATGCATCCAGGGAGTACTAAAATATATCGGACCCTGAAGGATCATTACTAGTGGAAAGACATGAAAAGAGAAATAGCAGAGTTCGTATCCAAGTGCTTAACCTGCCCAGCAGATTAAAACAGAACATCGAAAACTAGCAGGTTTGTTGCAACCCTTAGCTATTCCTAAATTGAAGTGGGAGAGGATTACAATGGATTTTATGGTAGGACTCCCATAGACTTCGAGCGAGCATGATACTATTTGGGTGATAGTTGACAGATTGACGAAGTCCGCTCATTTTCTTGCCATCAAGAATACTTATTCCCTGGAAAGTTAGCACAACTGTATGTAGATGAGATTGTAAGGTTGCATGGCACCCCAGTGTCAATTGTTTCAGATCCACGGTTCACTTCCAGATTTTGGCCGAAGCTACAGGAAGTCATGGGCACCAAATTGCACTTTAGTACAGCCTTCCATCCACAAACAGATGGCCAATCAGAGAGAACCATCCAAACTCTTGAAGACATGCTGAGAGCCTATGTGATGGAGTTCAAAGGGAGGTAGGATAATCACCTGTCTCTAATAGAATTTGCCTACAACAACAGCTATCAGTCCAGTATTGGCATGGCGCCATATGAACCGTTGTATGGCAGATAATGTAGAACCCCAGTTTACTAGGATGAAGTGGGTGAGAGAAAGATGATTGGTCCAGAGATTGTCCAAATGGCAACCGAGAAGATAAACATAATTAGAGAATGGTTGAAGATAGCAAGCGATAGAAAGAAAAGCTATGCGGATAATCGAAGAAGAGATTTAGAGTTTGAAGTGAGTGATAGAGTATTTCTCCGGATCTCGCCATGGAAGGGTATTTTGATATTCGAAAAACGTGGAAAGCTGAGTCCACGTTACATAGGGCCGTACGAAATAATAGCAAAAGTGGGTGAAGTAGCCTATTATCGGTTGAAGCTGCATTCAAAACTAACAAATATCCATGACGTGTTCCACGTCTCTATGTTCCGCAAGTATGTAGCTGATCCATCACTTATCCTAAAAGAGCAACCAGTGCAAGTGAAGGAGAACTTGACCTACGAAGAATAACCAGTGGAGATATTGGATCGTAAGGAGCAAGTACTACGCCACAAAGTGATTCCGCTAGTAAAAGTATTATGGCGAAATCACGGATCAGAAGAAGCCACATGAGAGCTCGAAGAACAGTCCTAGTACCCGCAGTTGTTTGAAACACGTATGTAGTTTAAAATTTCAAGGACGAAATTTTTATAAAGAGGGGAGAAAATGTAAACTCTCATCCTCAATTCTAGATTTCCTAATGTTAGAAGCTAGATAAAAGATTACAAGATTTAATTTTGTCAATATCATCCTTATAGGTGATATTTAAGTGTTAGTAAAACTCTTAGAAACTAACTAACACTAAAGAGTGAAATAAATGCAAAAAAGGGCAAAATTGTCATTTTGCTAAATGAAGAGTATTATACATATGAGTAAAAATGAATAAAATGAATAAAGAGTGGAAGTTATGAAAATATATAAAAGGGTAGTAGAATGCCATAGAAATTATAGTAAGTTGGAGGACATTTTAATTAATTTTTAAGTAGTGGCATAGGTAGTAAATAAATGACAAACTCCAAGGGCAATTTCCTAGGTGGAGGCCTATATATATATATAAGTAGTAGTCATAAACATTTAGTCATTTTTGAAGCAAAAATAGAGAGAAAACAAAAGGGTGTTGGACGGCAATCATAGGTGATGAGTACCAAGGTGGGTTGGTTGACAAGAATAAGAAGGATCCTTTGCACATTCCGGATGGGCCAATAACAAGATCAAGAGCGAAGAAGATCAAAGAAGCAATGCAAGGACTTGTGCAATCTACTTGGGCTAAAAGTGCAACTAGCAAGACACCAACAACATTCAAGATGGGCTCAAACGAGGTGGAACCATCCTTCGTTCATGTAATTGAAGTCGGGGAGAAGACATCCTAGCATTTGAAGCATTGGACGTGTGGGTTGGCATCATGGCTGTTGGAGTCTTATTGTGTGGGCTTCCAAAGCAATTATTTTTTTAAAAGTTTATGTGTAATTTGGGCTAGAGTTTTTGTAATCAAGAGGCCTTATTTGTGACTTTTATTATGGGTTTACTGTTCACGTATGAGGGGTTAAGTTGATTAGTTTTGGGTCTCATTTAATTAGATATCATATTGGGTTTATTTTAATTAATGGGCCTTTAAAGCCAATTAGGGTTTGGACCCATTTAGGAGTAGTTTATTTTATTTAGCCTTAATATAAATAAGGCTTCCTAATGTTGTATCAGTTTTCAGCAGCCAACAATTAAAGGAATTGAGAGAATTTGTTTCCTCTTCTTGTTCTTGAATGAACTTAGAACTTATCAAAGGATCAAACCTTTGTGGCGTTCTTGCTATCAATCCGGGTTCTTGAAACGAGTTTTCAATGGGTCTGGAATAATTAAAATCTGATTCTTGGCTTTCTTGGGGTGTTTATTGATTTGTTTGTGGGTTCTAAGGTTTCAATCCTACGGGTTCACATCAATTGGTATCAGAGCTTCGGTTCCAAAATCAGGTTTGTTTGTTTCATTATCTTTAATTATTCTTAGCTTCTGCGTTTAGGTTTACGTATTCTTGAATTCGTCTTTGTTGTTTTCTTTCTTGATAAACTTATTGCATCTTCAATCCTATTCCAAAAAAAAAAAGAAAAAAAAAAAAAAGGAAGTATTAGAGTGAAACACGAGTGGAGTGCAAACACGTGAGGATTGTGGACATTATTATTTTTCCTTGCAGCTAACATCAAAATGTCAGGCACTAATGACTCAAACTCAAGTCCTAAAATTGACAACACATTCTTTACGTTTCAAGCCATACATCAACAATTTGAACGAATGAATGTGGTTTTTGGAGAGATAAGGGATAGAATGGACCGACAAGATGAAGCTATAGCTAGAATCCAAAGAGGGCAGCCTAATCGGGAACCAAATGGTCAAAATAGGCGTAGGCATGATCCTTTAGGTGTGGAAGAAACAGAAACTGAAAGTGGAGGGGAGAATGACCTGGAATCTGAAATTGAGATGGAAAGGTTTAGGCCTAGGAGGGGTAGGCGTGGAAGAGGTCCTAGGAGAAACATTCGGGGTCGAGATGAGGTTGATAGAAACTTTGGGAACATTAAAATGAAAATACCATCTTTCCAAGGTAGAAACGATCCTGAAGTGTACCTAGAATGGGAGAAAAAGGTTGAGTTGATCTTTGATTGTCATAACTATTCTGAGGAGAAGAAAGTGAAGCTTGCAGTGATTGAATTTACAGATTATGCAATCATCTGGTGGGATCAACTAACGACAAATAGAAGGAGAAACCTTGAGAGATGTGTTGAAACTTGGGGAGAATTAAAGGCTCTCATGCGGAAGAGATTCATACCCAACCACTACTATAGAGACCTTTATCAGAAACTTCAAAGTCTTACACAAGGTTCACGGAGTGTGGAAGAATATCACAAGGAGATGGAGGTTGCCATGATTAGAGCTAATGTTGAGGAGGATAGGGAAGCCACTATGGCAAGGTTTTTGAATGGCTTAAATGGGGATATTGCTAATGTAGTAGAGTTGCAGCACTATGTGGAGTTGGAGGACATGGTAGTACACATGGCTATGAAGGTGGAGAGACAATTGAAGAAAAAGGGGCCAGCAAGATACTCTTCGCATTCCACAACTCTGTGGAAATCGAAGTGGGGTGATAATGAGAAGAATGACAGGGTTATTTCAAAGGGAAAGATTGAGCCACCTAAAGGGAAAGAAGAAGCTATCAAAAACAAAACAAAGGCCGAAGACCAATCTTCTAAGAATAGGAATATCAAATGTTTCAAATGTTTGGGTATGGGACACATTGCATCTCAATGTCCAAACAAGAGAACGATGATCTTGCGTGACCATGGGGAGGTGGAAACTGAAGATGACAGTGATGATATGCCTGAGTTGGTTGACGCTAGTGATGAGGAGGGAGTGGAATACCCCGTAGAAGGTGAAACTCTTGTTGCTAGGCGTGCTCTTAATGCACAAGTTAAGGTAGAAGAAATGGAGCAGCAAAGAGAGAACATATTTCATACTAGATGTCATGTTAATAACAAGGTGTGTAGTATGATCATAGATGGGGGAAGTTGCACCAATGTAGCTAGCACCACCCTTGTTGAAAGATTAAACTTGCCTACACTAAAACATCCTAGACCTTACAAATTACAGTGGTTGAATGAGTGTGGAGAGGTCAAGGTTAATAATCAAGTTTTGGTAGCTTTTACCATAGGGAGGTATAGAGATGAGGTGCTTTGTGATGTGGTTCCTATGCATGCTGGCCATATTCTGTTGGGGAGGCCATGGCAGTATGATAGGAAAGTGATGCATGATGGGTTTAAGAATAGGTACAGCTTTGTTAAAGAAGGAAAATCCATTACACTTGTTCCATTAACTCCAAAACAAGTTTTTGAGGATCAAATGAAATTGAAAGGAGAGGTTGAGCAAAAGAGAAAGAATGAGGTTGGGATACGAGAGGAAAAAATAGAGAGGAAAAATGAGAGTGAGGCTGAAACATCTAGAAGAAAAATGAGTGGAAAAGAAAAGGGAGAGGTGACTGATAAAGGTGAGAAAAGAGAGAGACCACAAGAAGGAAAAGAAAGAGAGCGTATAGAGAGGAGTGGAAAAACAAAATTGAGTTTTTTTGCAAAAAAAAGGGAGGTTAATAGAGCTTTCATAGCAGGTCATTCTATGATCTTGCTTGTCTACAAAGAATCATATCTAAGTCTTGATGAAACTAACCAATCCCTTCCTAGTATAGCTATTTCTTTGTTGCAGGAATTTGAAGACTTGTTTCCTGAGGAGATGCCTAGTGGATTGCCACCCATTAGAGGCATTGAGCATCAAATTGATTTCGTACCGGGAGCGGCTATTCCAAACTGACCAGCCTATAGAAGTAATCCAGAGGAAACAAAAGAACTTCAAAGGCAAGTCGAGGAATTGATGAGCAAAGGGTACGTGAGAGAAAGTATGAGTCCATGTGCTGTACCCGTCCTATTGGTTCCAAAAAAAGATGGAACATGGAGAATGTGCATTGATTGCAGGGCAATTAACAACATAACGGTAAAGTATCGTCATCCAATACCTAGGTTAGATGACATGCTTGATGAGTTGCATGGGTCATGCATTTTCAGTAAAATTGATCTTAAAAGTGGATACCATCAAATTAGGATGAAAGAGGGAGATGAGTGGAAAACTGCTTTTAAAACTAAATATGGTTTATATGAGTGGTTAGTAATGCCATTTGGTCTCACTAATGCACCTAGCACTTTCATGAGATTAATGAACCATGTTTTGCGTGCATTCATTGGTAAATTTGTGGTTGTGTATTTCGATGATATCCTAGTGTACAGCAAAAGTCTTGATGAGCATGTTATGCATTTGAGGAGTGTTTTTGAGGTTTTAAGACAAGAAAAGTTGTATGCCAATTTTAAGAAATGTACATTTTGCATGGAAAATGTTGTGTTTCTTGGTTATGTTGTTAGCTCAAAAGGTATTGAGGTGGATGAAGAGAAAGTTCAAGCCATTAAGGAGTGGCCAACTCCTAAAAGCGTCACTGAGGTAAGAAGTTTCCATGGTCTAGCTAGTTTTTATAGACGGTTTGTTAAAGATTTTAGCACTATCACAGCACCACTCACTGAAATTATTAAAAAGAATGTTGGATTTCATTGGGGCATTGATCAAGAAAATGCATTTAATCATATCAAAGATAGGTTATGTTCGGCACCTGTGTTAGCATTACCAGATTTTAACAAAACGTTTGAGATTGAATGTGATGCCTCAGGAGTAGGGATTGGAGCGGTTTTGATGCAGGAAGGGCGATCCATAGCATTTTTCAGTGAGAAATTAAGTGGGGCAGCCTTGAATTATCCCACTTATGACAAAGAGCTTTATGCTCTTGTTAGGGCTTTGGAGACGTGGCAACACTATCTATGGCCTAAGGAGTTTGTGATCCACACCGACCATGAGTCTTTGAAACATCTCAAGGGGCAAGGTAAATTGAATAAAAGGCATGCTAGATGGATGGAGTATATCGAGACTTTTCCCTACGTCATTAAGTATAAACGAGGTAAGGAGAATATAGTTGCTGATGCTTTATCAAGGAGGTACGTGCTTCTTACTTCTATGAGTGCCAAAATGCTTGGATTTGAATATGTGAAAGAAATGTATGCAAATGATATTGATTTTTCTGTTGTGTACATGGCATGTGATAAAGGAGTTGTTGACAAATTCTACAAGCATGATGGTTATTTGTTTAGGGAAAGCAAATTGTGTGTGCCTAACTGTTTTATGCGTGAGTTATTGGTGCGTGAGGCGCATGGTGGGGGTCTAATGGGTCATTTTGGTGTTAGGAAAACATTAGAAATCTTGCATGAGCATTTCTTTTGGCCTAAGATGAGAAGAGACGTCATTCGCATTTGTGACAGATGCATTACTTGCAAAAGGGCCAAGTCTAAGGTTTTGCCACATGGGTTGTATACACCTTTACCCGTTCCTAGTGAACCTTGGGTAGATCTTTCTATGGATTTTGTTTTGGGACTACCTCGAACTAAAAAGGGTAGGGATTCTATTTTCGTGGTCGTTGATAGGTTTAGTAAGATGGCACACTTCATTCCGTGTCATAAAACTGATGATGCTGTGAATATAGCTGACTTGTTTTTTAGGGAGATAGTGCGACTCCATGGTGTACCCAAGAGTATTGTGTCAGATAGAGATGTTAAGTTCCTTAGCTACTTTTGGAAAGTTTTGTGGGGTAAGTTAGGCACTAAGCTTTTATTCTCCACCACTTGTCATCCTCAAACCGATGGACAAACTGAGGTAGTTAACAGAACTTTAACACAGCTCCTGCGCACTGTCATTCATAAAAACCTGAAAACTTGGGAGGATTGCTTGCCATTCATAGAGTTTGCATACAATAGGACCATGCATTCTACGACTTCTTATTCTCCTTTTGAAATCGTTTATGGTTTTAATCCACTTACTCCTTTGGATTTGATGCCATTACCTGTTAATGAAAGGGGTAGTTTGGATGGGAAAAAGAGAGCAGAATTAGTGAAGTCACTACATGAGAGGGTACGGCTTCAGATTGAAAAGAAGAATGAACAATATGCGTCTCAAGCCAACAAAGGAAGAAAGCGTGTGACCTTTGAACCAGGTGATTGGGTTTGGGTTCACATGCGTAAAGAGAGGTTCCCAAACTATAGAAGAACAAAGTTGCATCCAAGAGGAGATGGACCATTCCAAATTCTCGAGAAAATAAATGATAATGCCTATAAAGTGGATCTTCCAGGTGCGTATAATGTGTCTGCTACCTTTAATGTTGCTGATCTTTCTCCTTTTGATGTAGGTGATGATTCGAGGTCGAATCCTTTTGAGGAGAGGGGGAATGATGAGTACCAAGGTGGGTTGGTTGACAAGAATAAGAAGGATCCTTTGCACATTCCGGATGGGCCAATAACAAGATCAAGAGCGAAGAAGATCAAAGAAGCAATGCAAGGACTTGTGCAATCTACTTGGGCTAAAAGTGCAACTAGCAAGACACCAACAACATTCAAGATGGGCTCAAACGAGGTGGAACCATCCTTCGTTCATGTAATTGAAGTCGGGGAGAAGACGTCCTAGCATTTGAAGCATTGGACGTGTGGGTTGGCATCATGGCTGTTGGAGTCTTATTGTGTAGGCTTCCAAAGCAATTATTTTTTTAAAAGTTTATGTGTAATTTGGGCTAGAGTTTTTGTAATCAAGAGGCCTTATTTGTGACTTTTATTATGGGTTTACTATTCACGTATAAGGGGTTAAGTTGATTAGTTTTGGGTCTCATTTAATTAGATATCATATTGGGTTTATTTTAATTAATGGGCCTTTAAAGCCAATTAGGGTTTGGACCCATTTAGGAGTAGTTTATTTTATTTAGCCTTAATATAAATAAGGCAAAACCCTAATGTTGTATCAGTTTTCAGCAGCCAACAATTAAAGGAATTGAGAGAATTTGTTTCCTCTTCTTGTTCTTGAATGAACTTAGAACTTATCAAAGGATCAAACCTTTGTGGCGTTCTTGCTATCAATCCGGGTTCTTGAAACGAGTTTTCAATGGGTCTGGAATAATTAAAATCTGATTCTTGGCTTTCTTGGGGTGTTTATTGATTTGTTTGTGGGTTCTAAGGTTTCAATCCTACGGGTTCACATCAATAGGAGAGGAAGAAGAAAGCTTTTTCAACCAACTTTCAAATCTCCAACCAAACTTTTTAGGTAATTCCAAGCAAGTAGAGTAAACCCTAAACAAACTTGAGGAAAGTTTCCGTGAGTTTGATTAAATTTGATGCTAATTGGGTCTATGTAAAGTATGGATGGATGAGTTAGTTTTGATATAAGTTTTGATGGAGTTTTGATTGAAATTAAGTGTAGAACACTATTAGTTTGGGAAGGAAGCTTGGTTTACAAGAAATCATTTATGAAGTAGAAGTTAGGGTTATGGGTAGGAAACCCTAAGTATATGGTAAAACATATCCAAGTAATTATAGAGGTAGTTAAAGTGTTTGATTAAATGACTAGGAGAAATTCTAAGTTAAAAATCATGAAAACTAAAATATGCGAAGTGTGATGTGTGTGCATGAGGGTCACGACCATATGAGGGATGTGTAATGTCATGATATTTTGATCCAAATAAGTTTAGATTCATGCATAGTAAATGTTAGAAAAGCATGTAGAAGTGATGGAATTGCAAAGGAGAAACATAGAGTGAAGTTGAGAATCCCGAGCTTGATGAAAGGGCTATAGTGACCTGCACCCTTCGAGCTTATTTGAGGTTGTTTCTAGACCTCAAAACATGCCTCGGGGATATAGTAAACCATAGGAACTGGAAGGGAACGATTCCAATAAAAATTGAGGAAGTTATGACTAAAATAGTGCACATGTGTAGTCGTAATATGAAATGTGAGTGTAAATGCGTTCTTTGACGCATGAAATGAATGTATTTGATTATAATTAAGCAAAAGAACCTTAGATACAAAATAAATAAAGTCATCGCATGTAGGATGTCATAAATGCGCATCAAAAAGTGTTGAAAAATATGTGTTTTTATTAGGTTTCAACCCTCAATACTTAGAATTTTTCAAAATCATTTAATGGGCAACTTAAGTGCTAGTTAAGAAAATGATTTGAGTGAAAACGGAGCGAAAATAACTCGAAATGGGCCTAAATCAGTCTCAATTTTAGGGGGGGTCAAAAAACAGCGATTTTGCATTCCAAGCTTCTAGTGACCATTTTAAGTATTTCGGAGAGTCCCTAAGTGATAATAAATAAGGCTCATGCAAAGAGTGAATTAGAGAATCTTGATTGAGTTAAAATCGAGTCGAGAAGGTTATAGTCTAAAAAAAAAAGGTTTTAATAGAATTCATTTCATTGAAAGTTTCAATTGTAGTGCACTGAAATTCATTCTAGCAAAATTTGAATGAGAATTTGATGTTTAGGTGCGGAGCAAGCTAGTGAAGCGAGGGAGGCCCATTAGAGCTTGTTGGAAAACGCAAATTTGAGGTGAGTATACTAACTCACCCTATATTTTGATTATATAATAAATTGAAATTTATTTGCTGGAATAAAAGTTTATGAATAAATTGTTTTTAAACAAATGACTATTTTGATCATGAAAAAAATGCATGAGCTTCAAAGAGGTTTTGAAATAAAGTAACGTTTAAATGAACTAAACGTATGAGTTTCAATTCGAAGTTTTTAAAAGAAAAGATGTGTTGGTGCTTATAGCACTTACCAAAGAACAAGAGTTTTCAAAGGCCTTTCGTATAATCCCTCAAAGTTTTGTATGAGTTAAGCACTACAATGAGGGATGTAGAAAATTCCGTCCGTAGTCGCTCAAATGTTCAGTATAGTGTGGCACTATATATTGCGATGTAGAAAATTCCGCAATATAGTTGTCCAGACTTTCATATAGTGTTTTTTTTGCTACAATTGCGATGTAGTAAATTCCGTACGTAGTCGCCAAGCCTATATAGTAGCTTGCATCACGGTTGGCGATGCAGAAAATTTCGCTACGTGGTTGCTGAGAAGTATCAGTAGTGTCACAGTTGGCATTAGATTAAAGTCGCCATGTGACATGTGAAGTTAGGGGGGGTACAAACGGTGTTTTTAAGAAGCAAAAGAATTTTATGAAAAATCTCTATAATTTCATTAAGTTATAATTGTTAGGTTGTGACTTATTTAGTGTTGAAATTGTTTAAGTTCATAATGTTTTTTTTGTTATATTTTATAAAAATTCCCACAAGTACTCACAAGAAAAAATCAAACAGCAAAAATAAGAAGAATCACTTCATTTATATAGGTGGACACTTTTGATGTACATATTATGTAAATCAAAAACTAAGTACATGCGTGAACTCGTAAAGTATTTTGTGATGTAAATTGGCTTGCAAATATTTTGTATAACTTCTTTTATGATATGAAATATTTTGATCTTAAATTGTGAATGTGATGGAAATGAATGAACAATTGAGTATTGAGATAAATGTTTGTGGGTAAATGAAGTTGGGTTGAAGTGAAAATTTTTGGAAGTGTATTTTATTTTCAAATAAATTTGGAAACCTTATAAATGCAGCCGTTATGTTGCTGGATTGTGTGAGAAACCCATTTCTAAGTTTGCTCCAAAGTTTGTTTTGATATTAGAGATTGGAAGTAGAGTGGTTGGTGATGAGATGTGATTTTGGTGTTGGAAGTTGAAAGAAAGATGGTGGGTATATGTGATGTAGTTTTCGGCCAAGCTTGGGAATCATGTAACCCATTTTGTTTCCATTTATTTAAAGCTTAATTCATGCCTTCTAGATGCTAAGGAACCTATAAAAGTGTTAGAATTGCAAAAGGAAGCTAGATAACATGGGTTGTGCATGTTGGCTAGATGAAGGGCACTAGCTATTACATATGTTTTGTTGATGTTTATGGCATATTTAGGGTCCTAAAAGCATGTAGATATGAGTAGGAATCAAGGTAATTAATATGGAAACTCATGGGTGCATGAATGACAATCTAGTAAAGTGTGAAATTGTGATAGAATGAAAAAATAGGCAAACATAGGTAATATAAAGACCTAACCTATTGGAGCTTAATTGGGGTTGTTCTAGACCTCAAAGTATGCATAAATATTATAGTAAACGATAGAAATTTGAAGGTAAAGGTTTGGATAAAAATTGAGTAAATTATGACATAAATAGTGCACCTATATAGTTGTATAGTGAGTTGTGAATGTAAATACATTCTTTAGTGCTTGAATTAGTTATGTTTGAGTATATTTGAGTGAATGAGCTTTAGATATGAAAGAATCTAGCTTGTTGCATGATTTGTATAAAAGTTGATATTTAAAAGTGTTGAAAAAGTGAGGTTTTTGACTAGAAACGCTTATCCGGCGGTTGTTTCTTTCCGGATTCGCTTCATGGCTGACCTAAACTGATGCGAACTGTTACAAATGCTGCTCCACATGCCCCTAGTGCTCAAGGAAGTGACTTGGAGATTCATCTTGAAGATTTTAACAGACCAATCACCAGGGCCCAAGCTAAAAGGTTAAAGGAACAACTTCAACTATTTGTGCAAAATTGGGTAGATAATGGGCTGTCTAAGCATGGAGATTTTAAAGAGCCCAATTTGATTAATGTAATTGGGCTAAAAGACTAGCTTTGGATTCAGCCCATCTTATTTCCAACCATTCAAGTGGTGTCCAGATTCATTCACTAATTAATGGCATGAATCAAGGAGTTATTTTGACATTCATGATGGCAAGAATCAAGGAATCACTAATGGCATGAATCAAGGAGTAATTTTGGCATTGATGAGAGGGTTGATGATACGAACCACGCCAACCCGTGACGAAACCCGTAACCAAGAGAAGAAACCAAAACCGTTTCCTAAGACAAGTTCGTAGGAATGGAACCGCGACCCGTTACCTATGACGAGGTAAGAACCTTGGTATGGTGAAGACGCCACAATCAACAAGGGAGGGTTGATTGATAAGTCGAAGATTTCAAACGCCACGGATAATTCCGATAAGTTTGAGAGTTGTTCAAAGAACCAAAGAGAAATTCGATCTCACAAATACCATGAAAATTGTCTGCCTCTTCTCATTGATATGATGCCTATTTATAGGCTGAAAGTTACAAATCTGAATTCGGAAATTACAAGCATTAAAATCAAAGAGAATCAAGTCTATGACGAAAAAGGAAATTTCAAATTACAATCAATTAGCAAGGAAATCATTGCTAAGATAGAAATGAAAAGTCCACAATTTATTATTCCTAATTTTACTAGAGACCTAAATAAGAGAGTTGACCCTTCTCCCATTATTCTGGTGAATTAATGCCCAAGATACACGCCCATTAATTGCGAAGATTAAGTTTGACTTGGGCTGGAATCCTCTATAACTTGGATCAAGTTGATGCAATTTAATTCCTCATGTGGGCTTCCATCAATGGGCCTCCATGATTGTATTTGAGTGCAAACTCCTTGAATCAGCCCGTTAAGTGTTTCCTTGAACTTCTTAGCTCGAGCCCTCGTAACCGGTCCAATAGGAATTTGAATTGGATCCTTTGGAAACACACCTTGCTCCGCATCATTCCCCTCCTCTTGAAAAGGATTTGTCCTCAAATCGTCCCCTACATCAAAAGGACTCAAGTCAGTAACATTGAAAGTGGCACTAACATTATACTCACCTGGTAAATCTAGCTTGTAAGCATTGTCATTGATGCGCTCTAGAACTTGGAAAGGGCCATCTCCTCTTGGAAGTAATTTGGAACGCCGTTGTGCCGGAAATTGCTCCTTCCTCATATGCAACCAAACCCAATCTCCAGGCTCAAAAATTAGTTTGGAGCGTCCCTTGTTGGCTTGCTTAACATATTGCTCCGTCCTTCGCTCAATGTTGAGTCTTGTCTTCTCATGAATCTGCCTGACAAAATCAGCCTTCTTTTTGCCATCTAAATTAACACGCTCAGATATTGGCAAAGGAGATAAATCTAATGGAGTCAATGGATTAAAACCATACACAATTTCAAAAGGTGAAAATTTAGTAGCGGAATGAACAGTACGATTGTAAGCAAATTCAACATGTGGTAAACAATCCTCCCAAATCTTAATGTTTTTGCTAATGATAGCCCTCAATAAAGTAGATAAAGTCCTATTAACTACTTCGGTCTGACCATCAGTCTGTGGGTGACAAGTGATAGAAAACAATAGCTTAGTACCTAACTTACTCCACAAAGTCTTCCAAAAGTAGCTTAGGAATTTAGCATCTCTATCCGAAACAATTGTTCTAGGCATACCATGTAATCGCACAATCTCCCTAAAGAACAAATCAGCAATATGTGAAGCGTCATTCGTTTTATGACAAGGGATAAAATGTGCCATCTTAGAGAACCTATCTACCACCACAAAAATTGAATCTTTTCCACGCTTAGTCCTAGACAAACCTAACACAAAGTCCATAGAAATATCAATCCAAGGGTGATTAGGAATAGGTAGTGGCGTATACAAACCGTGGGCTTGTACTCGGGATTTGGCTTGCTCACAATTAATACACCTACCGCAAACCCTCTCAACGTCTCTTTTCATGCGTGGCCAAAAGAAGTGTTCCTGCAAAATAGCCAAGGTCTTAGCAATTCCAAAATGTCCCATTAACCCTCCGCTATGGGATTCCTTAACTAGCAACTCACGCAAAGAACAAATCGGCACACATAACTTATTCTCCCGAAATAAAAATCCTTCAATTCTGTAAAACTTACCCATTGCGTTTTTCTCACAAGCTCGAAATGCCTCAGAAAAATCTTGGTCTAAAGGGTATAATTCCTTAATGTGCTCAAAACCAAGTAATTTTGCATCAAGAGTAGAGAGTAATGCATACCTGCGAGAAAGTGCATCGGCAACCACATTCTCCTTACCTTGCTTATACCTGATGACGTATGGAAATGTCTCGATGAACTCCATCCAACGTGCATGTCTCTTGTTCAACTTTTGTTGTCCTTTCAAATGCTTTAATGATTCATGATCGGTGTGAATCACGAACTCTTTGGGCCAAAGATAATGTTGCCACGTTTGCAAGGCCCGAACTAATGCGTACAACTCCTTGTCATAAGTTGGGTAGTTTAAAGCTGCCCCATTTAACTTCTCACTAAAGTACGCAATTGGTCGTCCATCTTGCATGAGTACGGCGCCAATACCTACACCTGAAGCATCACATTCAATCTCAAACGTTTTATCAAAGTTAGGTAAAGACAATAATGGAGCGTTTGTTAATTTTTGCTTGATTAGCTGAAACGCCTTTTCTTGCTCCTCCCCCCACTTGAATCCAACGTTCTTCTTAATTACTTCTGTGAGTGGTACGGCCAAAGTACTAAAGTCCTTCACAAATCGCCGATAGAAACTGGCAAGTCCATGAAAGCTCCGAACTTCACCTATGCCTGTGGGACTCGGCCACTCTTGAATTGCACGGACCTTTTCATCATCAACCTGTATTCCTTGTGCACCAACAACAAAACCAAGAAACACAAGCCTATCGGTGCAAAACGTGCATTTCTTCAAGTTAGCAAACAACTTTTCTTTTCTAAGCACATCTAAAACTGATTTTAAATGCACAACATGATCATCCAAGTTTTTGCTATAAATGAGAATATCATCAAAGTAAACAACAACAAACCTACCTATGTATGCACGCAAAACATGATTCATCAATCTCATAAATGTGCTCGGTGCATTAGTTAATCCAAAAGGCATTACTAACCACTCATACAATCCATGTTTTGTCTTGAAGGCAGTTTTCCATTCATCACCCTCTTTCATGCGAATTTGATGATATCCACTTTTCAAATCAATTTTAGAAAATATGCAAGCACCATGCAACTCATCCAACATATCATCTAAGCGAGGAATAGGATGTCGATACTTTACCGTTATGTTGTTGATGGCTCGACAATCAACACACATCCTCCAAGTCCCATCCTTCTTAGGCACAAGTAGAACCGGAACAGCACATGGGCTCATGCTTTCCCTTACATACCCTTTCTCCAGTAATTCACTAACCTGCCTTTGAAGCTCCTTGGTTTCCTCGGGGTTGCTCCTATAAGCTGGTCGGTTTGGGATCGTCGCACCAGGTACAAAGTTAATTTGATGCTCAATCCCTCGCATTGGAGGTAAGCCAGGTGGTGTATCTTCGGGAAAGACATCATCATAATCCTGCAAAAGAGAGTTAATATTGCTCGGCAAATTTCCGGCAAGATCATTAGTACACAAAAAAGCCTCGTTGTACATAAGTACTATAAAAGGCTGTTGTAATTGTAAAGCTCTCTTGATCTCACTTTTTTTTGCAATGAAACAATGTTTTTCCTCTCTTAAACTCACCAAGGCCTAATTTGATTTATTTTTTTCTTTCTCAATTTTTTTGGCCTCTCTCTCTTTTTCTCTCGAATTTTGACTTGTTTCTTTTCTCTCATTCTCTTCTTTTGGATATCTCTCTTCTTTTTGGTCACTCTCTTTTTTTAACCTCACTTGATCCTCATATACTTGTTGTGGTGTCAAAGGTACAAGAGTGATTGGACGTTGATTGAGTACAAAAGAGTATTTATTGGTAAACCCATCATGCTTGACCTTTCGATCAAATTGCCATGGTCGTCCTAGCAACAAATGTCCAGCTTGCATTGGAACGACATCACATAATACCTCATCTTCATATTTTCCAATTCGAAATGCAACTAACACTTGTTTGCTTACCTTTAATTCACCGCTATCATTCAACCACTGTAACTTGTAAGGCCTAGGGTGTCTCAATGTGTGTAAGCCTAGTTTCTCCACCATAGTTGTGCTAGCAACATTAGTACAACTACCACCATCAATAATCACACTACATACCTTATTTTTGACGTAACACCTAGTGTGAAAGATGTTTTCTCGTTGCACTTCGTCCTCCTCCTTGGCTTGTACACTTAAAGCCCTTCTCGCCACCAACAAATCTCCATGTACAGCAAATTCTTCTCCATAAACGTCGTCCAATGGTGGCATATCATCAGTGTCGGAGTCTTCATCATCGGTCACAACATCTCCATTGTCTCGCATCACCATAACCCGCTTGTTTGGGCACTGACTTGCTATGTGACCCCTGCCTTGACATTTAAAGCATTTAATATCACGATTCCGTGCAGTAGTAGTGTCGAGTTTACCTTGAGAATCACGGCTAGTGTTCTCCGGCTTATGATCAAATTTGGGCTTGAGAGTTGAGGACGACTGTGGCTTGTCCTCCTTTCTTGAAGAACTTGGTTTCCAAAGGTTAGACCCTGGGTTGTGGCCTGCACGGGTGCTTCCCCTCCTCTTGAGTTGTCGCTCCACGATAATGGCCATGTGCACCATGTCCTTGATCTCCACATAATGTTGCATCTCTACCCGGTCATGAATGTCTTGATTTAACCCTTGCAAGAACCTTGCCATGGTGGCCTCGGGATCCTCTTCTACATTGGCTCTAATCATGGCTTTCTCCATTTCTTGATAATACTCTTCTACACTCCGATGCCCTTGCCTAAGCCCTTGCAAACTCTTGTATAATTCCCGGTAATAATGGCTCGGCACAAATCGCTTCCTCATCACCGATTTCATATCTTCCCATGTTGCAATCGGACGCTCCCGGTTTCGACGCCTATTCAACACCAACTGATCCCACCAAACAAGAGCATTGTCGGAAAATTCAATGGCTGCTAGTCTCACCTTCTTAAGCTCGGAATAATTGTGGCAATCGAATACTAACTCCACTTTCTTTTCCCACTCAAGATAGGTTTCTGGATCGGCTTTTCCTTGGAACGGCGGAACTTTCATTTTAATGCTACCCAAATTATTATCCTCCCAATTCCTAACTTCTCTATTCCCATTCCCTCGTCTGAACCTACCCCGATTCAATGGTGCTTCATTCAATTCTTCCAACTCCTCCTCTTCTTCTTCAACGTCACCCCAATGCTCTCTTTGTTGCATTCGCCTAGGTGGTGGCCTAACAGGTGAATTTCGTTGTCTCCTATTCCCCAATTCTAACCTATCTATCCTTTCATGGAGTTGCTCATTCTCAGCCCTCATTATTCGTCTCACCTCTCCCAATATCGCTTGTATTTGTAGGTTAGGGATGGGTGACTGTTGTACCTCTTCCGTTGAGTTTTCGTCTTGGTTGCGTGACATGGTTATAACCTGGAAAATGAAAATAGGAACAATATAGAAAGAACCTCACTTCACTCCCTCACGTGTATCACTCAAATTATGAATCACTCAATTTTCACTCGTGTTTCACTCAATTGGCTTTTACCCTCTAATATGCTCACCTCTCTTGCCTTTTTCCACTCGTGAATTCTCTTTCGGTTCTTTTCGAACTAACAAACAGTATTCAAAATTACACGTAGCAATTTATCAACCAACAGACTTACCAACCAAAAGGTAATACTGATATGAACTAGCGCAACAATATTTTGGATTCTCAAAAAGGAAAAGAAATTTCGACTCAAAATTTTTACACTGAAATAAAGGTCAGATTAAGACTCGTGGACACACGAATAATGGAAAGAAAACAAAATTTTTGTTGAAGAGTATCCAGACTTTTTTTTTTTTTTTTTTTTTTTTCCGCTCCTCACGATCCTCTTGTTTTCTTCTTTTCTTTTCTTTTCTTTTCTTTTCTGTTCTTTCAGATCTTCTTTTTTTTTTTTCTTTTTTTTTCTTTTTTTTTTAATAAAAACTAGAACGAATGGAAACGGAACTTAAAGATGTAAACAAAGAAAGTAAAAGGATAGGTAAACCTGACCTAGAACCGTGCTTTGATACCAAACTGATACGAACCACGCCAACCCGTGACGAAACCCGTAACCAAGAGAAGAAACCAAAACCGTTTCCTAAGACAAGTTCGTAGGAATGGAACCGCGACCCGTTACCTATGACGAGATAAGAACCTTGGTATGGTGAAGACGCCACAATCAACAAGGGAGGGTTGATTGATAAGTCGAAGATTTCAAACGCCACGGATAATTCCGATAAGTTTTAGAGTTGTTCAAAGAACCAAAGAGAAATTCGATCTCACAAATACCATGAAAATTGTCTGCCTCTTCTCATTGATATGATGCCTATTTATAGGCTGAAAGTTACAAATCTGAATTCGGAAATTACAAGCATTAAAATCAAAGAGAATCAAGTCTATGACGAAAAAGGAAATTTCAAATTACAATCAATTAGCAAGGAAATCATTGCTAAGATAGAAATGAAAAGTCCACAATTTATTATTCCTAATTTTACTAGAGACCTAAATAAGAGAGTTGACCCTCCTCCCATTATTCTGGTGAATTAATGCCCAAGATACACGCCCATTAATTGCGAAGATTAAGTTTGACTTGGGCTGGAATCCTCTAGAACTTGGATCAAGTTGATGCAATTTAATTCCTCATGTGGGCTTCCATCAATGGGCCTCCATGATTGTATTTGAGTGCAAACTCCTTGAATCAGCCCGTTAAGTGTTTCCTTGAACTTCTTAGCTCGAGCCCTCGTAACCGGTCCAATAGGAATTTGAATTGGATCCTTTGGAAATAAAGAGTTCGAAGAAACAATTTGGGTCTTGGGGTTCCGCATCACGAACCCTGTATATAAAAATACGACACCCACGACCAAATTGAAACACAATCCCAAGAAAAATTAAAACAAGTTTATGAAAAAGAAAAAATTTTGACCCATTGATTATATGTCAATCAAGAACCAAAATTATTTAAAAAACTTTGACCCAATAATTAAAACTTAATCAAGAACCAAAATTATAAAAGAAGGATATTGATGCCACTCCCAAAACATAGACGAGAAGGTGGAAAATAAGTCATGTTTGATCACCACAAGCAAAGCTTGATAAGATCACTTGTTCATGAAGAACAAGAGAGAAAAAGGAGAAAAAAAATTAAGAATAGGTGATGGATGGTGGTCACCACAATTCAAGACAAAATAAAAAGATATTATGTTTAGTGGTCGTCTGCTGCAGTTCACGAAACAAAAGAGAAAATTATAACGTGCTGGTGGATGATGTCACAGCCATAAGAAACAAAAGAAAGAATATATATATATATATATATATATATATATATATATAATTGACTAACGAAGGATAGGGGAGTATAGCATGCGGCAAGAAACAAAAGAAAATAATACAATGGATTGATGAAGGTTCGCATCATAAACACGAGTTAGGGGCTGATCCCTAGCATGCATTCGGTCAAAGGGTCTCTTAAATTGTGATTTTTTGTTTCGTGTGTCAGAATATTTATTTGAGCATTCCGGGGTGTTCCTAAGTGATAATAAATAGATTTCATAAAAAGAAAGTGAATTTCGAAAGTCTCGAATAAGTTAAAACTTAATTGCAAAGTTTAAGCGAAAAATGGTTTTTATAGAGTTAGTTACGTTAGAAGCTATTTATAGCTTTATTTTAATGAGTATATTGATTCTAAATGAGTAATTGATGTTTTAGGGTAAAAGTGGAAAAGTATCGGAGGATTTCGAAGGAAGTTCGCTTTTGATTGAAAGGCGTTTCGTGAGTACAAATCCATTGCTCCTAAACGTAGTTTTGTTTAAAGTTTACCTTATGATTTTATGCACTTATTTTATTATGTGAATCAATAAGTTTTATGATATGTAATTGATTATATATTATGTGTAGTCATATCCAAAATTTGTGCGACTTTGAAGTTTTTAGGTTTTTTTCCTTGAAAACGAGATTATTTGGGAGTATCGAGAAAAACATTTTTAGTACGCCGATGGTTTACCCTAGTCTCAGTCGAATACCTAGTTGAATGCTTTATACGTGCATGGTAGATATGAGAGAATTACCTAACTGAGAGGGAGAGAGTCAGATGAGTCATCCTCTGCACATATAGGGTAGTGTAGTTTAAACCGATTGCGTATGGGTAACGTGTGCCCAAAGTTCGCGCATCGGCAACTACACAAGGTAATTCCCTAAATTCCTAGTACCGAACCTCGTCATTTGTATCATAATTGATGCCTAAGACCATTCTAATCTCTGGTTTGAATGAAAACAGCGACCCAACACCTATAAGGAGATGTTAACCTTGCTATAAGGATGACGCCACAATCAAGGATGGAATACTCAATTGATAAGTTAAGGAGGAACGCCACAGAGAAATCTGATAAGTTCCAATTAGTTCTCAAACAACAAAAGAAAAATTAAGTTCTCAATTTTCATTCAATTTCCAATCTGTCTCATATTACCTACTTGTTCTTTATAAACTAAAACCCTAAAAGAAAAGAGAGGCTACACGCCGTTTCCAAGAAGGAAACAAAATATTCTACCATTAAATGCCTTACACAAAACAAGAACTAATTAAAACTAAAACAAGCAACTAATTGTCTTAAACCCTATTTGGAAGGCTGAAATTAAAGCAAATCAGCCTCTTAATTTGGGAAACAAATCAATTCATTATTCATTGAAAATCTAAAAAAGAAACAACTGAAATTGAATCTTCTCCACACACCCTGGCTTGTGCCACATGCCCAGGCTCTCTCCTATTCAGCCCAATCAATTGCCTTGATGATGTTAATTAGGCCTTGGTCTTTATATGGGCTCATCTTAGACTTTATTAAGTCGAAATCAGCCCAAGTGTCTTGAATTAGACCATTTAGTGCTTTCTTGAATCTCTTAGCCCTTGCCCTTATTATTGACCCAACCGGAACATGTAATGGATCACTTGGTGTAGCTCCCTTGTTCGTATCATTCCCTCCCTCTTGCAAAGGATTTGTCCTCAAATCGTCACCTATATCAAAAGGAGATAAATCAGAAACATTGAAGCTTGCACTAACATTATACTCACCTGGAAGATCTAACTTGTAAGTGTTGTCATTGATTCGTTCAATCACTTGAAATGGGTCATCTCCCTTCGGAAGTAGTTTAGAACGCTGCTGCATTGGAAATTGTTCTTTCCTCATATGTAATCACACCCAATCACCAAGTTCAAACACATCTTTCTTGCGTCTTTTATTAGCTTGCGTGGCATATTGCTCAATTCTCCCTCTCTATGTTTTGTCGAGTCTTTTCATGGATTTGCTAGACAAAATCTGCCTTTTTCTTCCCATCCAAGTTAACATGTTCATTCACAGGTAAAGGAATTAAATCCAAAGGAGTCAATGGATTAAAACCATACACAACTTCAAAAGGCGAAAAATGAGTTACAAAATGCACACTTCTATTATAAGCAAATTCTACATATGGCAAACAATCCTCCCATGTTTTCAAGTTTTTTTGTATTATAGCACGCAATAAGGCAGATAAAGTCATATTAACTACTTCAGTTTGACCATCAGTTTAGGAATGACAAGTACTAGAAAATAAAAGTTTAGTTCCCAACTTACCCCACAAAGTCTTCCAAAGGTAGCTTTAGAACTTAGCATCCCTATCCGAAACAATGGTCTTAGGCATGCCATGCAATCTAACAATTTCTTTGAAAAACAAATCAGCAATATGTGATGCATCATCAGTTTTATGACAAGGAATGAAATGTGCCATTTTAGAAAACCTATCAAAAACCACATATAGAGTCCCTACCCCTTTTGGACCTAGGCAAACCCAGCACAAAATCCATAGAAATATCAACCCAAGGCCCACTAGGTATAGGTAGATGAGTATACAATCCATGAGGCTTAATCCTAGACTTAGCTTGTCTACATGTAATGCATTTCTCACAGATTCTTTCTACATCACGTTTCATATGATGCCAAAAAAAAATGTTCATGCAAAACATCTAGTGTCTTGGCTATACCAAAATGCCCCATCAAACCTCCCCCGTGAGCTTCTCTAACAAGCAATTCATGCAAAGAACTCTTAGGCACGCATAATTTAGTTTCTCTAAACAAAAATCTATCATGCCTACAAAACTTGTCAAACGCTACCTTTTCACATGCATTGAATACTTTGCTAAAATCAGAATCTTCCACATACAATTCTTTAATGTGATCAAAGCCAAGCAATCTAGCATCCAAGGTAGAAAGTAAAACATACCTTCTGGACAAAGCATCGGTGACCACGTTTTCCTTACCTTTTTTGTACTTGATCACATATGGAAATGTTTCAATGAACTCCACCCACTCGGCATGTCGCTTATTTAGCTTGTGTTGCCCCTTTAAATGCTTCAAAGACTCATTATTAGTGTGAATCACAAATTCTTTAGGCCAAAGGTAATGTTGCCAAATTTTCAATGCCCTAATCAAGGCATACATCTCCTTGTCATATGTGTCATATATAGGATAATTCAAGGCTGCTCCACGTATCTTCTCACTTAAAAATGCAATGGGACGTCCTTCTTGCATTAGAACAGCTCCAATACCTATTCCTGAAGTATCACACTCAATCTCAACAGTTTTAGCAAAGTCAGGTAAAGCAAGCAAAGGTGCATTAGTTAATTTCTCCTTAATCAAGTTAAATGTCTTTTCTTGTTCCTTATCCACTTAAACCCCACATTTCTTTTTGATAACTTCAGTTAAAGGTGCGGCTAGACTACTAATATCTTCCACAAACCTCCTATAAAAACTAGCTAGCCCATGAAAACTTCTCACTTGTCCCACATGATGCGAACCTCGTATATATCGATACAACACCCACGACTAAATTAAAACATAACCCCAAAAAATATTAAAACAGGTTTATAACAAAAGAATTTTGACCCGTTGATTATATGTCAATCAAAGAACCAAAGTTATAAAGAACTTTGACCCAATGATTAGAACTCAATCAAGAATCAAAATTATAAAAGAAGGATATTGATGCCACTCCCAAGACCTAGATGAGAAGGTGGGAGATAAGTTATAGTTTGATCGCCACAAGCAAAACTTGATAAGATCACATGTTCATGAAGAACAAGAGAGAAAATTTACTCTCTCAATAAAACATAAGTGACTGCCTCTTCATTCATCTTGTTATATTTTTTAGGGTTACAGAACAAGCCTTTTTATAGGTAAAGAAAATAAACTAGTTTTCGAACATAATTTATTCCTAAATAAAAAAGTCTAAATTGTAAGGCTTAAAATCTAGGAAAATAAAACCAATATGGAAAGTAAATAATCCTAACAAAATAATCTACTAAATAAGAGATTAAGTGATATTAAATTTACAAGATTTTCTGAATATCCAAGATTTGCAAGATAGAGCAAAATGCTCCAAACCTCCCTGAAGTAAAGCATTAAACAGACAAATAAGAAGTTTGAGTTTTATAACAAAATAACCCCAACTTAACGGTCAAAATATGTTAAAATTAACGGTCAACTTTAATTTAAAGTGTAAAGACGTAAATGCCCTTAGTTTTTAAAATTAATTTATTTTCTTTTAAAATTTAAAAGAATAAAAATTAATTCACCAAAAAAGTAAATTAAAATAATAAAAATTATTTTAATAAAAAATTAATTAATCGAAAAAGGAAAAAAATTGAAAAAAAAAAAATCATTTCTTCTGGGTGCATTTCCTCTGCTCACCCAGAAGTCCAGAAATCCAATGGCAGAAATCCACCCAGAAATTCATTTCATTTGTTCACCCAGAAATCCAGACCTCTCCCAAACCCAGAAACTTCTCTAACTCTCCAATGGTAGAACCAAACAACACAAAGCATCGAAAACCCAAACACATCGTCAATCAATCATCCATTACATCAACCCCAAACACGCAACTACTGAAAACATCATTCCAGACATCTTCTTCAAACACATGCAAATCAAAAACCCCAAACATTATCCTCAAACACATCATCTCCAAAAACCCCAAAAATCATCAACAAACCTATTCAAAATGAAATCTGGGTTCGATCCGAACCCAAATCAAATCTGGGTTCGTCGACGAACCCAGACGTCTGGGTTCGTCGTCGCGAACCCAGATCTAATCTGGGTTGATCGTAGATCTGGGTTCGACGAACCCAGACGTTTGGGTTCGACGAACCCAGATGAATTAATGTTGCGAATCTAGGTTCGCGAAAAACCCAGATCAGATCTGGGTTCGCATCGTCACGAACCTAGATTAGATCTGGGTTCGCGACGATGCGAACCCAAAGCCGTTTGGGTTCATGGAACCCAGACGTCTAGGTTCTATTTGAGCCCAGATGTCTGGGTTCCACGAACCTAAATGAGCGAGAAAAGAAGAAAAAGAGGAGAAGAAGAAGGTGATGGAGACCCGGTAGAGATGGAGGATGTGGAGAGTGACAGAGAGAGATTTTTTGAAATATGGTTTTAATAATTTTTTTAATAATTTTTGTTCTTAATAAAGGTAAAAAAAGTTTTAATAATTCTTATTATTAGTAAATGACGAAATTACCCTTGGTCAACTACATGTTGACTAACAGACAGTGATCACTTGGGGGTATTGTGTTATAAAATTCAATCTTTGACTATGAATCTTTAAAGCCTTACTTGAGGGGGGTTTTGTGCATTTTGCTCTTGCAAGATATACATTAAATTTTCAATATCTTCTGAATCTCCAAGATTTGCTAAATTATGTATTGAATTTTTAAGATCTTCTGAATCTTCAAAGTTTGTTAGATATTTTGAATAACACCAAAGTGGCCCATTGTAGTTTAAGCTCAAATCTTACTTACTTCTTTGGGTTCCATCATTCCCTCTTTCCTCAAAACAATTTGTCCTCAAATCGTGACTCATCTTTATTGTTGTTCGAAGAGGTGATTGAAACCTAAAAATAATGTTAGAAAATCCTCACGTGTTTCACTCCAATCACTCGTATGTTTCATAGTTTTGTTTTCATCCAACTCTTATTTTTAATAAAGCCAGAAAAATAAAATTAAAAAAAAAAAATAAATCAGACCAAAAAATGCTGCGAAAACAGTTTTGAAGCTAACTTGATATGGTGCGGAAAAGTTGTGGTGATAAGCGAATCAACATAATGATTTGATGAACCAATATGAGACAAAAAATAATAATAATAATAAAATGAAAGGTAGATTGACGTTGGGTGGCGTAGACAAGAACAAAAAAAAATAAAATGAAATATGAAAAACTAATTGATAAACTAAAATGATGGATATGCGGAAAAGAAAAAAAAAAATTGGATAACCAAACCTGAATTAATTCCCAAAGTTCTGATACCAACTGATGCGAACCTCGTATATATCTATACGACACCCACGACTAAATTAAAACATAACCCCAAGAAAGATTAAAACAGGTTTATAACAAAAGAATTTTGACCCGTTGATTATATGTCAATCAAAGAACCAAAGTTATAAAGAACTTTGACCCAATGATTAGAACTCAATCAAGAATCAAAATTATAAAATAAGGATATTGATGCCACTCCCAAGACCTATATGAGAAAGTGGGAGATAAGTCATGGTTTGATCGCCACAAGCAAAGCTTGATAAGATCACATGTTTATGAAGAACAAGAGAGAAAATTTACTCTCTCAATAAAACATAAGTGACTGCCTCTTCATTCATCTTGTTATATTTTTTAAGGTTACAAGACAAACCTTTTTATATGTAAAGAAAATAAACTAGTTTTCGAACATAATTAATTCCTAAATAAAAAAGTCTAAATTGTAAGACTTAAAATCTAGGAAAATAAAACCAATATGGAAAGTAAATAATTCTAACAAAATAATCTACTAAATAAGAGATTAAGTGATATTAAATTTACAAGATTTTCTGAATATCCAAGATTTGCAAGATATACATTAAATTTTCAATATCTTCTGAATCTCTAAGATTTGCTAAATATGTATTGAATTTTTAAGATCTTCAGAATCTTCAAAGTTTGCTAGATATTTTGAATAACACCAAAGTGGTCCATTGTAGTTTAAGCTTAAATCTTACTTACTTCTTTGGGTTCCATCATTCCTCCTTTCCTCAAAATAATTTGTCCTCAAATCGTGACTCATCTTTATTGTTGTTCGAAGAGGTGATTGAAACCCGAAAATAATGTTAGAAAATCCTCACGTGTGTCACTCCAATCACTCGTATATTTCATAGTTTTGTTTTCATCCCACTTTTATTTTTAATAAAGCCAAAAAAATAAAATTAAAAAAATAAATAAATCAGACCAAAAAATGCTACGAAAACAGTTTTGAAGCTAACTTGATATAATGCGAAAAAGTTGTGGTGATAAGCGAATCAACATAATGATTTGATGAAGCAAGACGAGACAAAAAATAATAATAATAATAAAATGAAAGGTAGATTGATGTTGGGTGACGTAGACAAGAACAAAAAAAAAATAAAATGAAATACGAAAAACTAATTGATAAACTAAAATGATGAATATGCGGAAAAGAAAAAAAAAAAATTGGATAACCAAACCTGAATTAATTCCCAAAGTTCTGATACCAACTGATGCGAACCTCGTATATATCGATACAACACCCACGACTAAATTAAAACACAACTCCAAGAAAGATTTAAAACAAGTTTATAATAAAAGAATTTTGACCTGTTGATTATATGTCAATCAAAGAACCAAAGTTATAAAGAACTTTGACACAATTATTAGAACTCAATCAAGAATTAAAATTATAAAAGAAGGATATTGACGCCACTCCCAAGACCTATATGAGAAAGTGGGAGATTAGTCATGGTTTGATCGCCACAAACAAAGCTTGATAAGATCACATGTTCATGAAGAACAAGAGAAAAAATTTACTCTCTCTCAATAAAACATAAGTGACTGCCTCTTCATTCATTTTGTTATATTTTTTAGGGTTACAAGACAAACCTTTTTATAGGTAAAGAAAATAAACTAGTTTTCGAACATAATTAATTCATAAATAAAAAAGTCTAAATTTTAAAGCTTAAAATCTAGGAAAATAAAACCAATATGAAAAGTAAATAATCCTAACAAAATAACCTACTAAATAAGAAATTGAATGATATTAAATTTACAAGATTTTCTGAATATCCAAGATTTGCAAGATATACATTAAATTTTCAATATCTTCTGAATTTCTAAGATTTGCTAAATATGTATTGAATTTTTAAGATCTTCTGAATCTTCAAAGTTTGCTAGATATTTTGAATAACACCAAAGTGGCCCATTGTAGTTTAAGCTCAAATCTTGCTTACTTCTTTGGGTTCCATCACCACATTTGTAGGTTTCGGCCACTCCCTAATTGCCTTAACCTTTTCTTCATCAACCCTAATTCCGTTAGCACTAACGACAAAACCCAGAAATACAAGCTTATCGGTGCAAAATAAACATTTTTTAAGATTAGCAAACAACATTTCTGCTCTTAAAACACCCAAAACAAGTTTTAAATGTTCAATATGCTCATCCAAGTTTTTGCTATAAATCAGAATGTCATCAAAGTAAACAACCACAAATGATGGACACCCAGGAAGCAAGCAAGTCATTCATCAAGGTATTCATCAAAGCCATCCTAACAATGGTTTGAACATTAATGGTGGACCGATGACAAGGGACAAAATTAAGAGAATCAAGCTTGAAGACTTTAATTGGGCTGGTTGCTTGAAGATTATCAATCATGAAGGCAATTAGATGCAAATTGAGTTGTTATTTATTTATTTGTATTAATTTGGGCTTAATTTGTATTATGGGTTGGGTTTTAAATTAGTTACTATATTTTATGTTATATTGGGCTTTTAATTGTTGGGCTGAGAGTTAATTAAATTAAAATTTTATTTTAGTTTTCTATTCGGTTTAGAATTGAGAGTTTATTTTGGTTTCTTATTAGATTTAGGATTGAGAGTTTATTTTTATTTTGGTTTCTTATTAGATTTAGGATTGAGAGTTTATTTTAGTTTACTATTAGATTTAAAATTGTATGCCTATAAAAAGGCTTGCAAACCTAAGCAATAAAATAACAATGAAGATGAATGAATATGCAACTAATTATGTTTAATTGAGAGAGTGAACTTTCTCTTTTGTTCATCATGAACATGTGATCTTATCAAGTTTTGCTTGTGGCGATCAGACATGACTTATCTCCCACTTTCTTATCTATGTCTTGGGAGTGGCGTCAATATCCTTCTTTTATAATTTTGGTTCTTGATTGAGTTCTAATCATTGGGTCAAAGTTCTTTATAACTTTGGTTTTTTTATTGACATATAATCAATGGGTCAAAATTCTTTTGTTATAAACCTGTTTTAATCTTTCTTGGGGTTGTGTTTGAATTTGGTCGTGGGTGTCGTATCGTTATATACGGGGTTCACATCAACAAATCTTCCAATAAAAGCGCAAAACATGGTTCATTAATCTCATGAAAGTACTTGGTGTATTAGTTCATCCAAAAGGCATAACTAACCACTCATATAAACCATATTTTGTTTTGAAAGCAGTTTTCCACTCATCTTATTTTTTCATCCTAATTTGATGATATCCACTCTCAAGATCAATTTTAGTAAAAACAATATAACCATGCAATTCATCAAGCATATCATCTAATTTAGGAATAGGATGTTGATACTTTATAGTGATATTGTTAATGGCATGACAATCAACGCACATCCTCCATGTTCCATCCTTCTTAGGCACAAGCAATACGAGAACCGCATAAGGACTCATACTCTTACCCACATATCCATTTTCCATAAGCTCACTAATCTGCCTTTGAATCTCCTTTGTCTCATTGGGATTACTTCTATATGCTGGTCTATTTGGGATGGGTGTCCAGGTACAAAGTCAATTTGGTGCTCAATCCCCCTTATTGGTGGTAAACCCATAGGCAGCTCCTCGGGAAACACCTCATCAAAGTCTTGCAAAAGTGAAACAATAACACTAGGCAAAGAAGAGTCAAGTTCATTAGTACTAAAACAAGTCTTTTTGTGCAAAAGTACAATCATTAGCTGATTAGAAAACAACACCTTCTTGACCTCACTCACTCTTGCATAAAAATTCACTTGTTTTTTGTCTCTCTTTTTCTCATCAGCCTCTTTTTCCTTTTCACTCTTCTTTTCTATTTTTGTTGTTTCAGACTCTCTTTCTTTTGTCTCTCTCTCTCTTGAACTCTCACTCTCCTTTTTTACATCTCTCTCTTTTTTTAACCTCACTTGATCTTCATATACTTGTCTTGGGGTTAAAGGTACAAGAGTGATTGGCCTTTTATTGAGTACAAAGGAGTATCTATTGGTATATCCATCATGTGTCAAATGCCTATCAAACTGCCATGGTCTTTGATACGAACCACGCCAACCCGTGACGAAACCTGATGAGTACCAAGGTGGGTTGGTTGACAAGAATAAGAAGGATCCTTTACACATTCCGGATGGGCCAATAACAAGATCAAGAGCGAAGAAGATCAAAGAAGCAATGCAAGGACTTGTGCAATCTACTTGGGGTAAAAGTGCAACTAGCAAGACACCAACAACATTCAAGATGGGCTCAAACGAGGTGGAACCATCGTTCGTTCATGTAATTGAAGTCAGGGAGAAGACGTCCTAGCATTTGAAGCATTGAACGTGTGGGTTGGCATCATGGCTGTTGGAGTCTTATTGTGTGGGCTTCCAAAGCAATTATTTTTTAAATAAGTTTATGTGTAATTTGGGCTAGAGTTTTTGTAATCAAGAGGCCTTATTTGTGACTTGGTTACTGTTCACATATGAGGGGTTAAGTTGATTAGTTTTGGGTCTCATTTAATTAGATATCATATTGGGTTATTTTAATTAATGGGCCTTTGAAGCCAATTAGGGTTTGGATCCATTTAGGAGTAGTTTATTTTATTTAGCCTTAATATAAATAAGGCAAAACCCTAATTTTATATCAGTTTTCAGCAGCCATCAAATAAAAGAATTGAGAGAATTTGTTTCCTCTTCTTGTTCTTGAATGAACTTAGAACTTATCAAAGGATCAAACCTTTGTGGCGTTCTTACTATCAATTCGGGTTCTTGAAACGAGTTTTCAACGGGTCTGAAATAATTAAAATCTGATTCTTGGCTTTCTTGGGGTGTTTATTGATTTGTTTGTGGGTTCTAAGGTTTCATTTCTACGGGTTCACATCAATTGGTATCAGAGCTTCGGTTCCAAAATCAGGTTTGTTTGTTTCATTATCATTAATTATTCTTAGCTTCTGCGTTTAGGTTTACGTATTCTTGAATTCGTCTTTGTTGTCTTCTTTCTTGATAAACTTATTGCATCTTCAATCCTATTCCAAAAAAAAAAAAAAAAAAGGCACGAAAATTATAAAAAAAAAAAAAGTGCAGTGGTCTGTTAAAAAAAAAAAAAAATTGCAGTGGCCTGTTAAAAAAAAAAAAAAAAAGGCACGAAAATTGAAAAAAAAAAAAAAAATTCAGTGCTTCTTGGATTAATTCTTTGATGATTCTTGGATTGAAAATCTTTTATTGCAAGTGTTATTGTGAGATCGCACATACTTAAGTTCTTATTTGGATTTCATGTCAATGAATCGTGTGTGGGCTGTCTCATGTTGATCTGTTCACAAATTAATTTCACACCTATTCTCTAATTCATAAATTTCTTTTTGTTCTTATTTTGTCTTCTTGATTGAGTTAGTCATCTTTTCGTGTACGCTTTCTTTGATTCCTTCGTATCTTGCTTTTATTTTATTTCAGTCACTGGTTTTAATTGATTTGGACTTTTTGGCTTGTTTCTTGAACTTTTATTGGTGGGAATAACACACGGGTACTCTTGATTGAGTTCAGTAGTTCTTAAAGAACTTGAAAGAGAAAACAGAGAGTGGAAAAAAAAAAAGGAAGTATTAGAGTGAAACACGAGTGGAGTGCACACGTGAGGATTGTGGACATTATTATTTTTCCTTGCAGCTAACATCAAAATGTCAGGCACTAATGACTCAAACTCAAGTCCTAAAATTGACAATACATTCTTTACATTTCAAGCCATACATCAACAATTTGAACGAATGAATGTGGTTTTTGGAGAGATAAGGGATAGAATGGACCGACAAGATGAAGCTATAGCTAGAATCCAAAGAGGGCAGCCTAATCGGGAACCAAATGGTCAAAATAGGCGTAGGCATGATCCTTTAGGTGTGGAAGAAACAGAAATTGAAAGTGGAGGGGAGAATGACCTGGAATCTGAAATTGAGATGGAAAGGTTTAGGCCTAGGAGGGGTAGGCGTGGAAGAGGTCCTAGGAGAAACATTCGGGGTCGAGATGAGGTAGATAGAAACTTTGGGAACATTAAAATGAAAATACCATCTTTCCAAGGTAGAAACGATCCTGAAGTGTACCTAGAATGGGAGAAAAAGGTTGAGTTGATCTTTGATTGTCATAACTATTTTGAGGAGAAGAAAGTGAAGCTTGCAGTGATTGAATTTACAGATTATGCAATCATCTGGTGGGATCAACTAACGACAAATAGAAGGAGAAACCTTGAGAGACGTGTTGAAACTTGGGGAGAATTAAAGGCTCTCATGCGGAAGAGATTCATACCCAACCACTACTATAGAGACCTTTATCAAAAACTTCAAAGTCTTACACAAGGTTCACGGAGTGTGGAAGAATATCACAAGGAGATGGAGGTTGCCATGATTAGAGCTAATGTTGAGGAGGATAGGGAAGCCACTATGGCAAGGTTTTTGAATGGCTTAAATAGGGATATTGCTAATGTAGTAGAGTTGCAGCACTATGTGGAGTTGGAGGACATGGTACACATGGCTATGAAGGTGGAGAGACAATTGAAGAAAAAGGGGCCAGCAAGATACTCTTCGCATTCCACAACTCTGTGGAAATCGAAGTGGGGTGATAATGAGGAGAATGACAGGGTTATTTCAAAGGGAAAGATTGAGCCACCTAAAGGGAAAGAAGGAGAAGCTATCAAAAACAAAACAAAGGCCGAAGACCAACCTTCTAAGAATAGGAATATCAAATGTTTCAAATGTTTGGGTATGGGACACATTGCATCTCAATGTCCAAACAAGAGAACGATGATCTTGCGTGACCATGGGGAGGTGGAAACTGAAGATGACAGTGATGATATGCCTGAGTTGGTTGACGCTAGTGATGAGGAGGGAGTGGAATACCCCGTAGAAGGTGAAACTCTTGTTGCTAGGCGTGCTCTTAATGCACAAGTTAAGGTAGAAGAAATGGAGCAGCAAAGAGAGAACATATTTCATACTAGATGTCATGTTAATAACAAGGTGTGTAGTATGATCATAGATGGGGGAAGTTGCACCAATGTAGCTAGCACCACCCTTGTTGAAAGATTAAACTTGCCTACACTAAAACATCCTAGACCTTACAAATTACAGTGGTTGAATGAGTGTGGAGAGGTCAAGGTTAATAATCAAGTTTTGGTAGCTTTTACCATAGGGAGGTATAGAGATGAGGTGCTTTGTGATGTGGTTCCTATGCATGCTGGCCATATTCTGTTGGGGAGGCCATGGCAGTATGATAGGAAAGTGATGCATGATGGGTTTAAGAATAGGTACAGCTTTATTAAAGAAGGAAAATCCATTACACTTGTTCCATTAACTCCAAAACAAGTTTTTGAGGATCAAATGAAATTGAAAGGAGAGGTTGAGCAAAAGAGAAAGAATGAGGTTGGGATACGAGAGGAAAAAATAGAGAGGAAAAATGAGAGTCAGGCTGAAACATCTAGAAGAAAAATGAGTGGAAAAGAAAAGGGAGAGGTGACTGATAAAGGTAAGAAAAGAGAGAGACCACAAGAAGGAGAAGAAAGAGAGCGTATAGAGAGGAGTGGAAAAACAAAATTGAGTTTTTTTACAAAAGAAAGGGAGGTTAATAGAGCTTTCATAGCATGTCATTCTATGATCTTGCTTGTCTACAAAGAATCATATCTAAGTCTTGATGAAACTAACCAATCCCTTCCTAGTATAGCTATTTCTTTGTTGCAGGAATTTGAAGACTTGTTTCCTGAGGAGATGCCTAGTGGATTGCCACCCATTAGAGGCATTGAGCATCAAATTGATTTCGTACCGGGAGCAGCTATTCCAAACCGACCAGCCTATAGAAGTAATCCAGAGGAAACAAAAGAACTTCAAAGGCAAGTCGAGGAATTGATGAGCAAAGGGTACGTGAGAGAAAGTATGAGTCCATGTGCTGTACCCGTCCTATTGGTTCCAAAAAAAGATGGAACATGGAGAATGTGCATTGATTGCAGGGCAATTAACAACATAACGGTAAAGTATCGTCATCCAATACCTAGGTTAGATGACATGCTTGATGAGTTGCATGGGTCATGCATTTTCAGTAAAATTGATCTTAAAAGTGGATACCATCAAATTAGGATGAAAGAGGGAGATGAGTGGAAAACTGCTTTTAAAACTAAATATGGTTTATATGAGTGGTTAGTAATGCCATTTGGTCTCACTAATGCACCTAGCACTTTCATAAGGTTAATGAACCATGTTTTGCGTGCATTCATTGGTAAATTTGTGGTTGTGTATTTCGATGATATCCTAGTGTACAGCAAGAGTCTTGATGAGCATGTTATGCATTTGAGGAGTGTTTTTGAGGTTTTAAGACAAGAAAAGTTGTATGCCAATTTTAAGAAATGTACATTTTGCATGGAAAATGTTGTGTTTCTTGGTTATATTGTTAGCTCAAAAGGTATTGAGGTGGATGAAGAGAAAGTTCAAGCCATTAAAGAGTGGCCAACTCCTAAAAGCGTCACTGAGGTAAGAAGTTTCCATGGTCTAGCTAGTTTTTATAGACGGTTTGTTAAAGATTTTAGCACTATCACAGCACCACTCACTGAAATTGTTAAAAAGAATGTTGGATTTCATTGGGGCATTGATCAAGAAAATGCATTTAATCATATCAAAGATAGGTTATGTTCTGCACCTGTGTTAGCATTACCAGAATTTAACAAAATGTTTGAGATTGAATGTGATGCCTCAGGAATAGGGATTGGAGCGGTTTTGATGCAGGAAGGGCGATCCATAGCATTTTTCAGTGAGAAATTAAGTGGGGCAGCCTTGAATTATCCCACTTATGACAAAGAGCTTTATGCTCTTGTTAGGGCTTTGGAGACGTGGCAACACTATCTATGGCCTAAGGAGTTTGTGATCCACACCGACCATAAGTCTTTGAAACATCTCAAGGGGCAAGGTAAATTGAATAAAAGGCATGCTAGATGGATGGAGTATATCGAGACTTTTCCCTATGTCATTAAGTATAAACGAGGTAAGGAGAATATAGTTGCTGATGCTTTATCAAGGAGGTACGTGCTTCTTACTTCTATGAGTGCCAAAATGCTTGGATTTGAATATGTGAAAGAAATGTATGCAAATGATATTGATTTTTCTGTTGTGTACATGGCATGTGATAAAAGAGTTGTTGACAAATTCTACAAGCATGATGGTTATTTGTTTAGGGAAAGCAAATTGTGTGTGCCTAACTGTTCTATGCGTGAGTTATTGGTGCGTGAGGCGCATGGTGGGGGCCTAATGGGTCATTTTGGTGTTAGGAAAACATTAGAAATCTTGCATGAGCATTTCTTTTGGCCTAAGATGAGAAGAGATGTCATTCGCATTTGTGACAGATGCATTACTTGCAAAAGGGCCAAGTCTAAGGTTTTGCCACATGGGTTGTATACACCTTTACCCGTTCCTAGTGAACCTTGGGTAGATCTTTCTATGGATTTTGTTTTGGGACTGCCTCGAACTAAAAAGGGTAGGGATTCTATTTCGTGGTCGTTGATAGGTTTAGTAAGATGGCACACTTCATTCCGTGTCATAAAACTGATGATGCTGTGAATATAGCTGACTTGTTTTTTAGGGAGATAGTGCGACTCCATGGTGTACCCAAGAGTATTGTGTCAGATAGAGATGTTAAGTTCCTTAGCTACTTTTGGAAAGTTTTGTGGGGTAAGTTAGGCACTAAGCTTTTATTCTCCACCACTTGTCATCCTCAAACCGATGGACAAACTGAGGTAGTTAACAGAACTTTAACACAGCTCTTGCGCACTGTCATTCATAAAAACCTGAAAACTTGGGAGGATTGCTTGCCATTCATAGAGTTTGCATACAATAGGACCATGCATTCTACTACTTCTTATTCTCCTTTTGAAATCGTTTATGGTTTTAATCCACTTACTCCTTTGGATTTGATGCCATTACCTGTTAATGAAAGGGGTAGTTTGGATGGGAAAAAGAGAGCAGAATTAATGAAGTCACTACATGAGAGGGTACGGCTTCAGATTGAAAAGAAGAATGAACAATATGCGTCTCAAGCCAACAAAGGAAGAAGGCGTGTGACCTTTGAACCAGGTGATTGGGTTTGGGTTCACATGCGTAAAGAGAGGTTCCCAAACTATAGAAGAACAAAGTTGCATCCAAGAGGAGATGGACCATTCCAAATTCTCGAGAAAATAAATGATAATGCCTATAAAGTGGATCTTCCAGGTGAGTATAATGTGTCTGCTACCTTTAATGTTGCTGATCTTTCTCCTTTTGATGAAGGTGATGATTCGAGGTCGAATCCTTTTGAGGAGAGGGGGAATGATGAGTACCAAGGTGGGTTGGTTGACAAGAATAAGAAGGATCCTTTGCACATTCCGGATGGGCCAATAACAAGATCAAGAGCGAAGAAGATCAAAGAAGCAATGCAAGGACTTGTGCAATCTACTTGGGGTAAAAGTGCAACTAGCAAGATACCAACAACATTCAAGATGGGCTCAAACGAGGTGGAACCATCCTTCGTTCATGTAATTGAAGTCAGGGAGAAGACGTCCTAGCATTTGAAGCATTGGACGTGTGGGTTGGCATCATGGCTGTTGGAGTCTTATTGTGTGGGCTTCCAAAGCAATTATTTTTTAAATAAGTTTATGTGTAATTTGGACTAGAGTTTTTGTAATCAAGAGGCCTTATTTGTGACTTGGTTACTGTTCACGTATGAGGGGTTAAGTTGATTAGTTTTGGGTCTCATTTAATTAGATATCATATTGGGTTATTTTAATTAATGGGCCTTTGAAGCCAATTAGGGTTTGGATCCATTTAGGAGTAGTTTATTTTATTTAGCCTTAATATAAATAAGGCAAAACCCTAATTTTATATCAGTTTTCAGCAGCCATCAAATAAAAGAATTGAGAGAATTTGTTTCCTCTTCTTGTTCTTGAATGAACTTAGAACTTATCAAATGATCAAACCTTTGTGGCGTTCTTACTATCAATTCGGGTTCTTGAAACGAGTTTTCAACGGGTCTGAAATAATTAAAATCTGATTCTTGGCTTTCTTGGGGTGTTTATTGATTTGTTTGTGGGTTCTAAGGTTTCATTCCTACGGGTTCACATCAAAACCCGTAATCAAGAGAAGAAACCAAAGACCGTTTTCTAAGACAAGTTCGTGGGAATGGAACCGCGACCCGTTACCTATGACGAGGTAAGAACCTTGGTATGGTGAAGACACCACAATCAACAATAGAGGGTTGATTGATAAGTCGAAGGTTTCAAACGCCACGGATAATTTCAATAAGTTAAACTGATACGAACCACGCCAACCCGTGACGAAACCCGTAATTAAGAGAAGAAACCAAGACTATTTTCAAAAACAAGTTCGTAGGAATGGAACCGCGACCTGTTACCTATGACGAGGTAAGAACCTTGGTATGGTGAAGACGCCACAATCAACAATGGAGGGTTGATTGATAAGTCGAAGGTTTCAAACGCCACGAATAATTCCGATATGTTCGAAAGTTGCGCAAAGAACCAAAGAGAAATTCATTCTCACAAATATCATCAAAATGTACTCCCTCATTTCATTGATATTACGCCTATTTATAGGCTGAAAATACAAATTCGAATTCGGAAATTACAAGCATTAAAATCAAAGAGAATCATGCCTATGACAAAAAAGGTAATTTCGGATTACAATAATTGCAAAGGAAATAATGCTTAAGACAAAAAAGAAAAGTCTAAGATTTATTATTCCTAATTTTACTAGAAACCTAAATAAGAGAGTTGACTCTTCTCCCGTTATGCTGGTGAATTTATGCTCAAGATTCACACCTATTGAATGCAAAGATTAAGTTTGACTTGGACTGGAATCCTCTAGAACTTGGATCAAGCTGATGCATTTTAGTTCCTCACGTGGGCTTCCATCAATGGGCTTCCATGATTGTATTTGAGTGCAAAGCTCGTTAAGTGCTTCCTTGAACTTCTTAGCTCGAGCCCTCGTAACCGGTCCAATAGAGATTTGAATTGGATCCTTTGGAGACACACCTTGAACCGCATCATTCCCTTCCTCTTGAAAAGGATTTGTCCTCAAATCATCTCCTACATCAAAAGGACTCAAGTCAGTAACATTGAAAGTGGCACTAACATTATACTCACCTTGAAAGCTAGTCTGTAAGCATTGTCATTGATGCGCTCTAGAACTTGGAAAGGGCCATCTCCTCTTGGAAGCAATTTGGAACGCCTTTGTGCCGGAAATCGCTCCTTCCTCATATGCAACCAAACCCAATCTCCAGTTTCAAAAATTAGTTTGGAGCGTCCGTTGTTGGCTTGCTTGACATATTGCTCCGTCCTTCGCTCAATGTTGAGTCTTGCCTTCTCATGAATCTGCTTGACAAAATCAGCATTCTTTTGGCCATCTAAATTAACACGCTCAGATATTGGTAAAGGAGATAAATCTAATAGAGTTAACAGATTAAAACCATACACAATTTCAAAGGGTGAAAATTTAGTAGCAGAATTGATGCGGAACCCCAAGACCCAAATTGTTTCTTCGAACTCTTTATCACTCACAACCAGATTTGATTCACACCAAAGTAATTCAAGTTGATTTGTTCTATCACCCAAGAAATGCGTTTTGACAAAAACCCAAGAGAATACCCTTGAACCCAAGATCAAAGCAATCAAGAACAATAGAAATAGGAAGTAGAATTGAAATACAAAGACAAACTCAATTGCATCAATTCAACACCTTAAGCATAACATCACAAGAAAGCAAACTCTCTTAAATTCCATATAGGAAATGTTTGAAGAAATATTCAGATCCCTCAAAATGAAATTAAACAGCCCTATTTAAAGATTTTACAACCAAAATGTATATTGAGCCTAGGCACTAATCAAGGTGGAGTCAACCCTCTCATAAATGCCAAAAAAACTCCTTGATTCTTGCCATTAGTGATTCCTTGATTCTTGCCATTAATTAGTGAATGAATCTGGACACCACTTGAATGGTTGGAAATAAGATGGGTTGAATCCCAAGCTAGTTTTTAGCCCAATTACATTAATCAAATTAGGCTCTTTAAAATCTCCATGCTTAGACAGCCTATTATCAACCCAATTTTGCACAAATAGTTGAAGTTGTTCCTTTAACCTTTTAGCTTGGGCCCTAGTGATTGGTCTGTTAAAATCTTCAAGATGAATCTCCAAGTCACTTCCTTGAGCACTAGTTGCATGTGGAGCAGCATTTGTAACAAGAATGAACAGTACGATTGTAAGCAAATTCAACATGTGGTAAACAATCATCCCAAATCTTAATGTTTTTGCTAATGATAGCCCTCAATAAAGTAGATAAAGTCCTATTAACTACTTCGGTCTGACCATTTTTGACTCGTTTCTTTTCTCTCATTCTCTTCCTTTTGATCTCTCTCTTCTTTTTGATCACTCTCTTTTTTTAACCTCACTTGATCCTCATATACTTGTTGTGGTGTCAAAGGTACAAGAGTGATTAGACGTTGATTGAGTACAAAAGAGTATTTATTGGTAAACCCATCATGCTTGACCTTTCGATCAAATTGCCATGGTCGCCCTAGCCACAAATGTCCGGCTTGCATTGGAACCACATCACATAATATCTCATCTTCATATTTTCCAATTCGAAATGCAACTAACACTTGTTTACTTACTTTTAATTCGCCGCTATCATTCAACCACTACAACTTGTAAGGCCAAGGGTGTCTCAATGTGGGTAAGCCTAGTTTCTCCACCATGGTTGTGCTAGCAACGTTAGTACAACTACCACCATCAATAATCACACTACATACCTTGTCTTTGACGTAACACCTAGTGTGAAAGATGTTTTCTCGTTGCACTCCGTCCTCCTCCTTGGCTTGTACACTCAAAGTGATGAGTACCAAGGTGGGTTGGTTGACAAGAATAAGAAGGATCCTTTGCACATTCCGGATGGGCCAATAACAAGATCAAGAGCGAAGAAGATCAAAGAAGCAATGCAAGGACTTGTGCAATCTACTTGGGGTAAAAGTGCAACTAGCAAGACACCAACAACATTCAAGATGGGCTCAAACGAGGTGGAACCATCGTTCGTTCATGTAATTGAAGTCGGGGAGAAGACGTCCTAGCATTTGAAGCATTGGACGTGTGGGTTGGCATCATGGCTGTTGGAGTCTTATTGTGTGGGCTTCCGAAGCAATTATTTTTTTAAATAAGTTTATGTGTAATTTGGGCTAGCGTTTTTGTAATCAAGAGGCCTTATTTGTGACTTGGTTACTGTTCACGTATGAGGGGTTAAGTTGATTAGTTTTGGGTTTCATTTAATTAGATATCATATTGGGTTTATTTTAAGTAATGGGCCTTTGAAGCCAATTAGGGTTTGGACCCATTTAGGAGTAGTTATTTTATTTGGCCTTAATATAAATAAGGCAAAACCCTAATTTTGTATCAGTTTTCAGCAGCCATCAAATAGAAGAATTGAGAGAATTTGTTTCCTCTTCTTGTTCTTGAATGAACTTAGAACTTATCAAAGGATCAAACCTTTGTGGCGTTCTTACTATCAATTCGGGTTCTTGAAACTAGTTTTCAACGGGTCTGGAATAATTAAAATCTGATTCTTGGCTTTCTTGGGGTGTTTATTGATTTGTTTGTGGGTTCTAAGGTTTCAATTCTATGGGTTCACATCACAAAGTCCTTCTCGCCACCAACAAATCTCTGTGTACAGCAAAATCTTCTCCATAAACGTCCTCCAATGGTGGCATATCATCGGTGTCAGAATCTTCATCATCGGTCACAACATCTCCATTGTCTCGCATCACCATAACCCGCTTGTTTGGGCATTGACTCGCTATGTGACCCCTGCCTTGACATTTAAAGCATTTAATACCACGATTTCGTGCAGTAGTAGTGTCGGGTTTACCTTGAGAATCACGACTGGTGTTCTCCGGCTTATGATCAAGTTTGGGCTTGAGAGTTGAGGATGACTGTGACTTGTCCTCCTTTCTAGAAGAACTTGGTTTCCAAGGGTTAGACCTTGGGTTGTGGCCTGCACGGGTGCCTCCCTTTCTTTTGAGTTGTCGCTCCACGATAATGGCCATGTGCACCATGTCCTCGATCTCCACATAATGTTGCATCTTCACCCGGTCATGAATGCCTTGATTCAACCCTTGCAAGAACCTCGCCATGGTTGCCTCGGGATTCTCTTCTACATTGGCTCTAATCATGGCTTTCTCCATTTCTTGATAATACTCCTTTACACTCCGATGCCCTTGCCTAAGCCCTTGCAAACTGTTGTATAATTCCCGGTAATAATGGCTCGGCAAAAATCGCTTCCTCATCACCGACTTCATATCTTCCCATGTTGCAATCGGACGCTCTCGGTTCCGACGTCTATTCAACACCAACTGATCCCACCAAACAAGAGCATAGTCGAAAAATTCAATGGCTGCTAGTCTCACCTTCTTAAGCTCAAAATAATTGTGGCAATCGAATACTAACTCCACCTTCTTTTCCCACTCAAGATAGGTTTTCGGATCAGCTTTTCCTTGGAACAGCGGAATCTAAACTTAATGCTACCCAAATTATTGTCCTCCCAATTCCTAACTTCTCTATTCTCATTCCTTCGTCTAAACCTACCCCTATTCAATGGTGGCTCATTCAACTCCTCCTCTTCTTCTTCAACGTCACCCCAATGCTCTCTTTGTTGCATTTGCCTAGGTGGTGGCCTAACAGGTAAATTTCGTTGCCACCTATTCTCCAATTCTAACCTATCCATCCATTCATGGAGTTGCTCATTTTCAGCTCTCATTATTCGTCTCACCTCACCCAATATCGCCTATATTTGTAGGTTAGGAATGGTTGACTGTTGTATCTCTTCAGTTGAGTTTTCTTCTTGGTTGCGTGATATGGTTATAACCTGCAAAATGAAAATAGGAACAATATAGAAAGGACCTCACTACACTCCCTCACGTGTATCACTCGAAATTATGAATCACTCAATTTTCGCTCATGTTTCACTCAATTGGCTTTTACCCTCTAATATGCTCACCTCTCTTCCCTTTTTCCACTCATGAATTCTCTTTCGGTTCTTTTCAAACTAACAAACAATATTCAAAATTACACGTAGCAATTTGCCAAAAACTTACCAACCAAAAAGTAATACTGACACGAACACGTACGAACAAGATTTCGGATTCTCAAAAAGGAAAAAAAAATTTCGACTCAAAATTTTCACACTTGAAATAAGGGTCAGATTAAGACTCGTGGACACTCAAATAATGGAAACAAAACAAAATTTCGTTGAAGAGTTTCCAGACTTTTTTATTTTATTTATTTATTATTTTTTTTTAGATCCTCACGATCCTTTTGCTTTCTTCTTCTCTTTTCTTTCTTTTCTTTTCTTTTGTATCGGATCTTTTTTTTTTTTTTTTTTTTTAATAAAAACTAGAATGGAACGGACACAGAATTTAAAGACGAAAACAAATAAAGTAAAAGAATAGGTAAACCTGACCTAGAACCGTGCTCTGATACCAAACTGATATGAACCACGCCAACCCGTGATGAAACCCGTAATCAAGAGAAGAAATCAAGACCGTGTTCTAAGACAAGTTCGTAGGAATGGAACCGCGATCCGTTACCTATGACGAGGTAAGAACCTTGATGATGTAGCTCTCTCCTATTCAGCCCAATCAATTGCCTTGATGATGTTAATTAGGCCTTGGTCTTCATATTGGCTCATCTTGGACTTTATTAAGTCGGACTCAGGCCAAATGTCTTGAATCAGACCATTTAATGCTTCCTTGAATCTCTTAGCCCTTACCCTTGTTATTGGCCCAACTAGAAAATGTAATGGATTACTTGGTGTAGCTCACTTGTTCGTATCATCTACCATGCACACATAGAGCATTTAGCTGGATACTCGACTGGGGCTAGGGTAAACCATCAGCGTACTAAAATACTCGATAACTCTATTTTTATACAGTTATTTTATCTTTTTAAACTTGAATTTTTGTTTAGTTCTTGATATTTTTATTATTATTAAGTAAATTATTACATCTTTTTACATTTTTCATTTTTAGAATAAAATTGGTGAAAAAAAGCATATGGATCCCACCAAATGCTATTGTTCGTGACAAGATTATCGCTGTAAAATGAATGTCATTCAAAGCATCTCATCGCTTCAAAAATAACTCGAATCAGAGATCGCATAAAGCAATTATCACAGTTTAAAGATCGGGTATTTTAGAAATAAATATTATGTCATGTTGATGTAAAGACTTATATCATTATGATGTAAGTAATGATATCATGAGAATTATGATGTAAGTAATGATGTAATATGAAATTTGACTTACAAGAGGTAGGTGAATTATGATGTAAGTGATGATGCAGAAGGGTGAAAAATTAAAAAAAAAATATGATGCATGCGATGATATAATTGGAGGTGAACTTTGTCTATAAATAAGTTTTAGGATCACCATTCCAAGCATCTCATCAGAAATCAAAATAACAAGTAGATTAGAGAAAGAGAGAGAGTTTGGAGAGGAGGAGCAAAGTAGATGAAGAAATTCAATGGCGAAGCTTCAATCCACTAAGTTTTCTTATCTTTTGTGATGTTTAATTTTCTAGTTTTTGTCAATTTTAATTTAAGTATGTAGTATATTTATTTTTCTAAGGTTATGATGTAGCCTAACTTTGATGTTCCAACCTTTGGTTCAATTCAATTAAAGATTTTCTATCTTGGTTGATACATTTAATACTGTTTTTAATGCTTCTAAATAATTGGCCACTATTTAGTTGAATTCCTAATCATAATGATAGCGGAAACTAATTTATGTATCTAGTTCATTGTATTGAATGTCATAAATTATACATAGGATAGGAATATACATGTATGGTTTGTGTAGTTTATAAAAGAGATCCATAAATCTTAATGAATCCTTTAATGTTTTGACTTGCATGGGAACATAACAGTTAAGTTTTATAGGGTATTTTCCTTACACCTTGAGAGGGGCTATGTAAATAATTCAGGGAATCTCGACTAGCAATCGGATAATTAATTTTTGATTAAAAAGAACAAAGGTGAGAAAAAGATTATTTATGGTGAAATTAGAACCTTAGAGTTTTTATCTATTAAATTAATTTAAATAAAAATTCATTTATATTTGTAGTTAAATTTAGTTGTATTTTTCTTTTCCTTTAATCGAATTTCGTTTGTCAAATAAAACTTAAGTTACTTTAATTTTGAGCGTTAATTAACAACAATTTTCGTGGGACGATACTTCTCTCATCATTATATTACTTGTTCGGCTCGTCCACTTGCGATTTTGCACGACAATACTTTTTCTCAATATTTTAAAATAAACTCATTATTAAGGCAGAAAACCTATTATATGCAAATTCAACAAAAGGCAGATTATCTTCCCAAGTTCTAACATTCCTTCCAATCAAAGCACGCAACAACATTCCCAAAGTCCTATTTACTACTTCAGTTTGCCTATCAGTTTGAGGATGGGAAGCAGTAGAAAACAACAATTTAGTACCAAGTTTGGACCAAAGCACTCGCCAAAAGTGACTCAAAATTTTAACATCTCGATCGGACACAATGGTTTTAAGAATGCCATGTAAACGTACAACCTCTTTAAAAAATAAATCAGCAATATGCACAACATTATCAGTTTTATGGCATGATATGAAATGAGCCATTTTGGAAAAACGATCCACAATTACAAAAATTGAATCCTTTCTATTTCTAGTCCTTGGTAGACCCAAAACAAAATCCATAGAAATGTCAACCCAAGGATTTGTTGGTACGGGCAAAAGCATGTATAATCCATGGGGTTGAGTTCTAGATTTGGCTTGTCTACATGAAATGCAACTAGAACAGATTTTCTCAACACTTTTATGCATATTAGGCCAAAAGAAGTGTTCATGCAAGATGCTCAAAGTTTTGTCAGTGCCAAAATGTCCCATAAGGCCTCCACTATGAGCCTCACGAATAAGCAATTCCCTAATTGAACTATTAGGCACACATAATTTTTTCCCTTTAAAAAGAAATCCCTCATGCCAATAGAAATCGCGGAATGCAGCATGCTCACAAGCATTATAAACATTAGAGAAATCACTATCATGTGCATACAATTCCTTCAATTGCTCAAATCCTAACCACTTAGTTGAAAGAGTAGAGATTAGAGCATACCTTCTAGATAACGCATCTGACCCTTATTTCAAGTGTGAAAATTTTGAGTCAAAATTTTTCCTTTTTGAGAATCCGAAATCTTGTTCGTACGAGTTCATATCAGTATTACCTTTTGGTTGGTAAGTCTTTGGCAAATTGCTACGTGTAATTTTGAATATTGTTTGTTAGTTTGAAAAAAACCGAAAGAGAATTCACGAGTGGAAACAGGCAAGAGAGGTGAGCATATTAGAGGGTAAAAGCCAATTGAGTGAAACACGAGCAAAAATTGAGTGATTCATAATTTTGAGTGATACACGTGAGAGAGTGTAGTGAGGTCCTTTCCATATTGTTCATATTTCCATTTTTGCAGGTTATAACCATGTCACGCAACCAAGAAGAAAACTCAACTGAAGAGATACAACAGTCAACCATTCATAACCTATAAATACAGGCGATATTGGGTGAGGTGAGACGAATAATGAGGGCTGAGAATGAGCAACTCCATGAAAGGATGGATAGGTTAGAATTGGAGAATAGAAGGCAACGAAATTCACCTGTTAGGCCACCACCTAGGCGAATGCAACAAAGAGAGCATTGGGGTGACGTTGAAGAAGAAGAGGAGGAGTTGAATGAGCCACAATTGAATCGGGGTAGGTTTAGACGAAGGAATGGGAATAGAGAAGTTAGGAATTGGGAGGACAATAATTTGGGTTGCATTAAGATGAAGATTCCGCCGTTCCAAGGAAAAGCCGATCCAGAAGCCTATCTTGAGTGGGAAAAGAAGGTGAAGTTAGTATTCGATTGCCACAATTATTCTGAGCTTAAGAAGGTGAGACTAGCAGCCATTGAATTTTCCGACTATATTCTTGTTTGGTGGGATCAGTTGGTGTTGAATAGGCGTCGGTATCGGGAGCGTCTGATTGCAACATGGGAAGATATGAAGTCGGTGATGCGATTTGTGCCGAGCCATTATTACCGGGAATTATACAAAAGTTTGCAAGGGCTTAGGCAAGGGCATCAGAGTGTAGAGAAGTATTATCAAAAAAAGGAGAAAGCCATGATTAAAGCCAATGTAGAAGAGGATCCCGAGGCAACCATGGCGAGGTTCTTGCAAGGGTTAAATCAAGACATTCATGACTGGGTGGAGATGCAACATTATGTGGAGATCAAGGACATGGTGCACATGGCCATTATCATGGAGTGACAACTCAAGAGGAGGGGAGGGCACCCGTGCAGGCCACAACCCAAGGTCTAACCCTTGGAAACCAAGTTCTTCAAGGAAAGAGGACAAGCCACAGTCGTGACTCTCAAGCTCAAACTTGATCATAAGTCGGAGAACACCAGTCGTGATTCTCAAGGTAAACCCGACACTACTACTGCACGGAATCATGATATGAAATGCTTTAAATGTCAAGACAGGGGTCACATAGCGAGTCAATGCCCAAACAAGCGGGTTATGGTGATGCGAGACAATGGAGATGTTGTGACCGATGATGAAGATTCTGACACGGATGAAATGCCACCATTGGAGGACGTTTATGGAGAAGAATTTGCTGTACACGGAGATTTGTTGGTGGCGAGAAAGGCTTTGAGTGTACAAGCCAAGGAGGTGGACGAAGTGCAACGAGAAAACATCTTTCACACTAGGTGTTACGTCAAAGACAAGGTATGTAGTGTGACTATTGATGGTGGTAGTTGTACTAATGTTGCTGGCACAACAATGGTGGAGAAACTAGGCTTACCCACATTAAGACACCCTAGGCCTTACAAGTTACAGTGGTTGAATGATAGTGGCGAATTAAAAGTAAACAAACAAGTGTTAGTTGCATTTCGAATTGGAAAATATGAAGATGAGGTATTATGTGATGTCGTTCCAATGCAAGCCGGACATTTGTCGCTAGGGTGACCATGGCAATTTGATCGAAAGGTCAAGCATGATGGGTTTACCAATAAATACTCTTTTGTACTCAATTAACGTCCAATTACTCTTGCACCTTTGACACCACAACAAGTATATGAGGATCAAGTGAGGTTAAAAAAAGAGAGTGATCAGAAAGAAGAGAGAGATCAAAAGGAAGAGAATGAGAGAAAAGAAACGAGTCAAAATTTGAGAGAAAAAGAGAAAGAGGCCAAAAAAATTGAGAAAGAAAAAAATAAATCAAATTCGGCCTTGGTGAGTTTAAGAGAGGAAAAACATTGTTTCATTGCAAAAAAAAGTGAGATAAAGAGAGCTTTGCAATTACAACAGCCCTTTATAGTACTTATGTACAACGAGACTTTTTTGTGTACTAATGATCTTGCCGGAAATCTGTCGAGCAGTATTAACTCTCTTTTGCAGGATTATGATGATGTCTTTCCCGAAGACACACCACCTGGTTTACCTCTAATGCGAGGGATTGAGCATCAAATTGATTTTGTACCGGGTGCAACGATCCCAAACCGACCGGCTTATAGGAGCAACCCCTAGGAAACAAAGGAGCTTCAAAGGCAGGTCAGTGAATTACTGGAGAAAGGGTATATGAGAGAAAGCATGAGCCCATGTGCCGTTCCGGTTCTACTTGTGCCTAAGAAGGATGGGACTTGGAGAATGTGTGTTGATTGTCTAGCCATCAACAATATTACGGTACAGCATCGACATCCTATTCCTCACTTAGATGACATGTTGGATGAGTTGCATGGTGCTTGTATATTTTCTAAAATTGATTTGAAAAGTGGATATCATCAAATTCGCATGAAAGAGGGTGATGAATGGAAAACTACCATTAAGACAAAACATGGATTGTATGAGTGGTTAGTAATGCTTTTTGAATTAACTAATGTGATGCGAACCCCGTATATAACGATACGACACCCACAATCAAATTGAAACACAACCCCCAAGAAAGTTAATTCAGATTATAGAAAATCTTTGACCCGTTGATTAGAGAACCAAGAACCAAAGATATAATGACGCCACTCCCAAGAAAGAGATGAGAATATGGGAGATAAGTCAAGGTTAATAAATCAAGAACAACTCTTGATGCAATCTCAAAGTTCTCAAAAGAACAATGAAGAAAAGCTAAAACTTTATTTAATAAACTTTTGATTGAAATTTTAGGTTTAATAAGCCTTTTATAGGCATAAAATTCTAAGTCTAATAAGAACCAGAAATAAACTCTCAATTCTAAACCTAGTAGAAAACTAAAATAAAACCCTAATTTAATTAACTCTCAACCCAATAATTAAAAGCCCAATATAACATAAAATATACTAACTAATTTAAAACCCAACCCATAATATAAATTAAGCCCAAATTAATACAACAAATAAATAATAGCCCAATTTGTATTAAAATTGCTATCCAAGCCTCAATATTAATGCTCTTGGACTGGGTCTTGAACTTGAATGATATTTTGAAGCCTCGATGTTCCCTCCAAGCCATCCAAGCCATGTTGTGTAAGACTCTTGGCCCAAATCTCTTGAATGAGCCCATTTAAACCTTCCTTCATCCTTTTAGCTCGAGCCCTTGTCACAGGTGATGCGAACCCCGTATATAAAGATACGACACCCCCGATCAAATTGAAACACAACCCCCAAGAAAGTTAATTCAGATTATAGAAAATCTTTGACCCGTTGATTAGAGAACCAAGAACCAAAGATATAACGACGCCACTCCCAAGAAAGAGATGAAAATGTGGGAGATAAGTCAAGGTTAATATATCAAGAACAATTCTTGATGCAATCTCAAAGTTCTCAAAAGAACAATGGAGAAAAACTAAAACTTTATTCAATAAACTTATGATTGAAATTTTAGGTTTAATAAGCCTTTTATAGACATAAAATCCTAAGTCTAATAAGAAACTCAAAATAAACTCTCAATTCTAAACCTAGTAGAAAACTAAAATAAAACCCTAATTTAATTAACTCTCAGCCCAATAATTAAAAACCCAATATAACATAAAATATACTAACTAATTTAAAACCCAACCCATAATACAAATTAAGCCCAAATTAATACAACAAATAAATAATAGCCAAATTTGTATTAAAATTGCTATCCAAGCCTCAATATTAATGCTCTTAGACTGGGTCTTGAACTTGAATGATATTTTGAAGCCTCGATGTTCCCTCCAAACCATCCAAGCCATGTTGTGTAAGACTCTTGGCCCAAATCTATTGAATAAGCCCATTTAAACCTTCCTTCATCCTTTTAGCTCTTGCCCTTGTCACAGGTCCTTCATTGATGCTCAAAGGATCCATAAGCTTGCTTTCTTGGTTTCTATCATTCCCCCTCTCCTCAAAAGGATTTGTCCTCAAATCGGCATCTGCATCAAAATCAAATGGAGAAAGATCAGAAACATTGAAAGTAGCACTAACATTATACTCACCTGCCAAGTCTATCTTATACGCATTGTCATTTATGCGTTCAAGCACTTGGAATGGACCATCTCCACGCAGCCTGCAACTTAGACTTGCGTTGATCAGGAAACCTCACTTTACGCATATGCACCCAAACCCAATCTCCTGGTTCGAACACAATTTTCTTGCCTCCCCTGTTAGCTTGAGTAGCATATTGCTCAGTTCGTCGCTCAATATGTTGCCTAACTTTCTCATGTAGCTGCTTAACAAATTCAGCTTTCTTCTTACCATCCAAGTTAACTCTTTCCTCCACAGGTAAAGGTATTAAATCCAAAGGAGTAAGTGGATTAAACCCATACACAACTTCAAATGGTGAACAACCAGTAGTCGAATGCACACTTTTATTGTACACAAACTCGACATATGGTAAGCAATCTTCCCAATTCTTCAATTTCTTTTGGATGATGGAACGTAGCAAAGTACCCAAAGTCCTATTAACAACCTCTGTTTGTCCATCAGTTTGCGGATGACAAGCAGTAGAAAACAATAGCTTTGTTCCTAGCTTTCCCCACAAAGTCCTCCAAAAATGGCTTAAGAACTTCACATCTCGATCTGAAACAATGCTCTTTGGCACTCCATGAAGTCGAACAACCTCCTTAAAGAATAAATCAGCAACAGATGTGGCGTCATCGGTCTTGTGACATGGTATGAAGTGAGCCATCTTCGAAAACCTGTCAACCACAACAAACATTGAATCTCGGCGCTTTTTGGACCTAGGCAAATCCAATATAAAATCCATAGAAATATCAATCTAAGGTTCACTAGGTATAGGCAAAGGTGTATACAAACCATGGGGTAAAACTTTAGACTTAGACTTTTTACATGTTATGCACCTCTCACAAATTCGCTCAACATTTCTCTTCATGTGTGGCCAGAAGAAATGCTCATCTAATATATTTAAAGTTTTCTTAACACCAAAATATCCCATTAAACCACCCCCATGTGCCTCTCTAACAAGTAACTCTCTTATAGACCCCTGAGGAATGCACAATCTACTTTTCCTAAACAAATACCCCTCATGTCTATAAAACTTTCCAAAAGCAGTTTTCTCACAAGCAACATGCACACTAGCAAAATCAGGATCATTAACATACAATTCCTTTATATGCTCAAACCCCAACAATCTTGCATTCAAAGTAGAAATCAATGTATACTTGCGAGATAATGCATCAACTACCACGTTTTCCTTTCCTTGTTTATACTTAATCACATAAGGAAATGTTTCTATGAACTCTACCCATCTAGCATGCCCCCTACTCAATCCACTTTGACCTTTCAAATGTTTTAAGGACTCATGATCAGTATGTATTACAAATTCCTTATGCCACAAATAATGTTGCTAAGTTTCCAAGGCCCTAACTAAAGCATATAACTCTTTATCATAAGTAGGATAATTTAATGATGCTCCACTCAATTTCTCACTAAAATAAGCTATAGGACGCCTATCTTGCATAAGAACAACCCCTATACCTATTCCTGATGCATCACACTCAATCTCAAATTTCTTAGAGAAATCAGGTAAAGCAAGCAATGGTGCAGTACACAATTTATCCTTAATCAATTCAAATGCATGTTGTTGCTCATTACCCCATTTGAAACCCACACTCTTTTTCACAACCTCAGTTAGTGGTGCCGCTATGGTGCTAAAATCCTTAACAAATCTCCTATAAAAACTAGTCAACCCATGAAAGCTACGGACTTCACTAACATTCCACGGTCTAGGCCACTCTCTAATAGCCTTAACTTTCTTCTCATCTACTTCTATCCCTTTTGACGTAACGACATAACCCAAAAACACAATCTTATCCGTGCAAAAGGAACACTTTTTCAAATTAGCATACAACTTTTCTTTCCTTAACACATCAAGCACACAATGTAAATGCCTAACATGTTTATCTATGCTCTTGCTATACACTAATATGTCATCAAAGTAGACCACAACAAATTTTCCAATGAAAGAACACAAAACATGATTCATTAATCTCATGAAAGTACTAGGTGTATTAGTTAAACCAAAAGGCATGACTAACCACTCATACAAACCATGTTTCATTTTAAATGCAGTTTTCCATTCATCTCCTTCTTTCATTCTAATTTGATGATATCCACTTTTCAGATCAATCTTAGAGAACACACAAGATCCATGCAACTCATCTAACATGTCATCTAATCTAGGTATGGGATGTCGATACTTAACTGTAATTTTGTTGACAGCTCTACAATCGATGCACATACGCCAAGTCCCATCCTTTTTAGGCACAAGTAAAACTGGTACGGCACATGGACTCATGCTCTCCCTCACATACCCCTTTTTCATCAGCTCCTCAACCTGCCTTTGAAGCTCCTTTGCCTCCTCGGGATTACTTCTATATGCGAGTCGGTTTGGAATTGTAGCTCTGGGTATGAAATCAACTTGATGCTCTATTCCCCTCTTCGGTGGTAATCCATCGGGCATCTCCTCGGGGAATACATCCTTAAAATCCTGCAAAAGAGTTGTAACAACACTAGGCAAAGAAACATTAACGTCAGAGTTAGAAAAATAAGTTGCTTGGCTAGAAAAGCAGCTCTCACATCACTCCCCTTTGCATAAATACTCATTTTCTTTTTCTCACTTTTCTTCCTCTCATTCTCTCCTCTACACTCAACCTTCCCAATTTTCTTTTGCACACACTCTAGTGTTTTGTCACTCTTTTTCTCACACTCAACTCCCTTTCTCTCGGCCTCACTAATGTTTGAACTCTCGACCTCTCCTTTTCTCTCACTCTCTTTTATTCTCACTTGATCTTCATACACCTGTCTAGGTGTTAAAGGTACCAGAATGATCATTCGCCCATTCATGGTAAAAGAATATCTATTCTTAAATCCATCATGCATTACTCTCCTATCATATTGCCATGGACGGCCCAAAAGCAAGTGACCAGCATGCATAGGTACAACATCACACAACACCTCATCTTTGTACCTACCAATAGCGAAAGGAACTAGCACTTGTCTTGTTACCTTAACCTCTTCACAATCGTTTAACCATTGCAACTTGTATGGTCTAGGATGTTTTGAAGTAGGTAAACTAAGTTTCTCTACTAACTTTGTGCTAGCAACATTGGTGCAACTACCCCCATCAATAATCACACTACACACCCTCTCCTTGATATGACATCTGGTATGAAAAATATTATCACGTTGCACCTCATCATCTTCTTCCTTCACTTGCATGCTTAAAGCACGCCTTGCCACTAACAACTTTTCATCTGCGGGATACTCAATTTCGACATCACTAGCATCTTCCAAAGGTGGCATCTCATCGTCATCACTTTCCCCTTCGGTCTCTATATCTCCATCCTCCCTCAAGATCATAATTCGTTTGTTAGGACATTGAGAAGCTATGTGACCTCTTCCCAAACACCTAAAGCATTTGATATCCCTATTTCTCCCTTGAGTTGTGATGCGGAGCAAGGTGTGTTTCCAAAGGATCCAATTCAAATTCCTATTGGACCGGTTACGAGGGCTCGAGCTAAGAAGTTCAAGGAAACACTTAACGGGCTGATTCAAGGAGTTTGCACTCAAATACAATCATGGAGGCCCATTGATGGAAGCCCACGTGAGGAATTAAATTGCATCAACTTGATCCAAGTTCTAGAGGATTCCAGCCCAAGTCAAACTTAATCTTTGCAATTAATGGGCGTGTATCTTGGGCATTAATTCACCAGAATAATGGGAGAAGGGTCAACTCTCTTACTTAGGTCTCTAGTAAAATTAGGAATAATAAATTGTGGACTTTTCATTTCTGTCTTAGCAATGATTTCCTTGCTAATTGATTGTAATTTGAAATTTCCTTTTTTGTCATAGACTTGATTCTTTTTTATTTTAATGCTTGTAATTTTCGAATTCAGATTTGTAACTTTCAGCCTATAAATAGGCATCATATCAATGAGAAGAGGCAGACAATTTTCATGGTATTTGTGAGATCGAATTTCTCTTTGGTTCTTTGAACAACTCTCAAACTTATCGGAATTATTCGTGGCGTTTGAAATCTTCGACTTATCAATCAACCCTCCCTTGTTGATTGTGGCGTCTTCACCATACCAAGGTTCTTACCTCGTCATAGGTAACGGGTCGCGGTTCCATTCCTACGAACTTGTCTTAGGAAACGGTTTTGGTTTCTTCTCTTGGTTACGGGTTTCGTCACGGGTTGGCGTGGTTCGTATCAGTTTGGTATCAGAGCACGGTTCTAGGTCAGGTTTACCTATCCTTTCACTTTCTTTGTTTCCGTCTTTAAGTTCTGTTTCCATTCGTTCTAGTTTTTATTGAAAAAAAAAAAAAAAAAAAAAAGAAGATCCGAAAGAACAGAAAAGAAAAAAAAAAAAAAGAAAGAAAGAAAAGAAAAGAAGAAAACAAGAGGATCGGGAAAAAAAAAAAAAAAAAAAAACAGGAGTCTGGAAACTCTTCAACAAAAATTTTGTTTTCTTTCTATTATTCGTGTGTCCACGAGTCTTAATCTGACTCTTATTTCAAGTGTGAAAATTTTTGAGTCGGAATTTTTTTTGAGAATCCAAAATATTGTTGCGCTAGTTCATATCAGTATTACCTTTTGGTTGGTAAGTCTGTTGGTTGGTAAATTGCTACGTGTAATTTTGAATACTGTTTGTTAGTTCGAAAAGAACCGAAAGAGAATTCACGAGTGGAAAAAGGCAAGAGAGGTGAGCATATTAGAAGGTAAAAGCCAATTGAGTGATTCATAATTTCGAGTGATACACGTGAGGGAGTGTAGTGAGGTTCTTTCTATATTGTTTCTATTTTCATTTTGCAGGTTATAACCATGTCACGCAACCAAGAAGAAAACTCAACGGAAGAGGTACAACAGTCACCCATCCCTAACCTACAAATACAAGCGATATTGGGAGAGGTGAGACGAATAATGAGGGCTGAGAATGAGCAACTCCATGAAAGGATGGATAGGTTAGAATTGGAGAATAGGAGACAACGAAATTCACCTGTTAGGCCACCACCTAGGCGAATGCAACAAAGAGAGCATTGGGGTGACGTTGAAGAAGAAGAGGAGGAGTTGGAAGAGTTGAATGAAGCACCATTGAATCGGGGTAGGTTCAGACGAGGGAATGGGAATAGAGAAGTTAGGAATTGGGAGGACAATAATTTGGGTAGCATTCCAAGGAAAAGCCGATCCAGAAGCCTATCTTGAGTGGGAAAAGAAAGTGGAGTTAGTATTCGATTGCCACAATTATTCCGAGCTTAAGAAGGTGAGACTAGCAGCCATTGAATTTTCCAACTATGCTCTTGTTTGGTGGGATCAGTTGGTGTTGAATAGGCGTCGAAACCGGGAGCGTCCGATTGCAACATGGGAAGATATGAAATCGGTGATGAGGAAGCGATTTGTGCCGAGCCATTATTACCGGGAATTATACAAGAGTTTGCAAGGGCTTAGGCAAGGGCATCAGAGTGTAGAAGAGTATTATCAAGAAATGGAGAAAGCCATGATTAGAGCCAATGTAGAAGAGGATCCCGAGGCAACCATGGCAAGGTTCTTGCAAGGGTTGAATCAAGACATTCATGACCGGGTAGAGATGCAACATTATGTGGAGATCGAGGACATGGTGCACATGGCCATTATCGTGGAGCGACAACTCAAGAGGAGGGGGGGCACCCGTGCAGGCCACAACCCAGGGTCTAACCCTTAGAAACCAAGTTCTTCAAGAAAGGAGGACAAGCCACAGTCGTCCTCAACTCTCAAGCCTAAATTTGATCATAAGCCGGAGAACACCAGCCGTGATTCTCAAGGTAAACTCGACACTACTACTGCACGGAATCGTGATATTAAATGCTTTAAATGTCAAGGCAGGGGTCACATAGCGAGTCAATGCCCAAACAAGCGGGTTATGGTGATGCGAGACAATGGAGATGTTGTGACCGATGATGAAGACTCCGACACTAATGATATGCCACCATTGGAGGACATTTATGGAGAAGAATTTGCTGTACACGGAGATTTGTTGGTGGCGAGAAGGGCTTTGAGTGTACAAGCCAAGGAGGAGGACAAAGTGCAACGGGAAAACATCTTTCACACTAGGTGTTACGTCAAAAATAAGGTATGTAGTGTGATTATTGATGGTGGTAGTTGTACTAATGTTGCTAGCACAACTATGGTGGAGAAACTAGGCTTACACACATTGAGACACCCTAGGTCTTACAAGTTACAGTGGTTGAATGATAGCGGTGAATTAAAGGTAAGCAAACAAGTGTTAGTTGCATTTCGAATTGGAAAATATGAAGATGAGGTATTATGTGATGTCGTTCCAATGCAAGCCGGACATTTGTTGCTAGGGCGACCATGGCAGTTTGATCGAAAGGTCAAGCATGATGGGTTTACCAATAAATACTCTTTTGTACTCAATCAACGTCCAATCACTCTTGTACCTTTGACACCACAACAAGTATATGAGGATCAAGTGAGGTTAAAAAAAGAGAGTGATCAAAAAGAAGAGAGAGATCAAAAGGAAGAGAATGAGAGAAAAGAAACGAGTAAAAATTCGAGAGAAAAAGAGAGAGAGGCCAAAAAAATTGAGAAAGAAAAAAAGAAATCAAATTCGGCCTTGGTGAGTTTAAGAGAGGAAAAACATTATTTCATTGCAAAAAAAAGTGAGATCAAGAGAGCTTTACAATTACAACAGCCTTTTATAGTACTTATGTACAACGAGGCTTTTTTGTGTACTAATGATCTTGCCGGAAATTTGCCGAGCAGTATTAACTCTCTTTTGCAGGATTATGATGATGTCTTTCCCGAAGACACTCCACCTGGCTTACCTCCAATGCGAGGGATTGAGCATCAAATTGACTTTGTACCTGGTGCGACGATCCCAAACCGACCGGCTTATAGGAGCAACCCCGAGGAAACCAAGGAGCTTCAAAGGCAGGTTAGTGAATTACTGGAGAAAGGGTATGTAAGGGAAAGCATGAGCCCATGTGCTGTTCCGGTTCTACTTGTGCCTAAGAAGGATGGGACTTGGAGGATGTGTGTTGATTGCCGAGCCATCAACAACATAACGGTAAAGTATCGACATCCTATTCCTCGCTTAGATGATATGTTGGATGAGTTGCATGGTACTTGTATATTTTCTAAAATTGATTTGAAAAGTGGATATCATCAAATTCGCATGAAAGAGGGTGATGAATGGAAAACTGCCTTCAAGACAAAACATGGATTGTATGAGTGGTTAGTAATGCCTTTTGGATTAACTAATGCACCGAGCACATTTATGAGATTGATGAATCATGTTTTGCGTGCATACATAGGTAGGTTTGTTGTTGTTTACTTTGATGATATTCTCATTTATAGCAAAAACTTGGATGATCATGTTGTGCATTTAAAATCAGTTTTAGATGTGCTTAGAAAAGAAAAGTTGTTTGCTAACTTGAAGAAATGCAAGTTTTGCACCTATAGGCTTGTGTTTCTTGGTTTTGTTGTTGGTGCACAAGGAATACAGGTTGATGATGAAAAGGTCCGTGCAATTCAAGAGTGGCCGAGTCCCACAAGCATAGGTGAAGTTCGGAGCTTTCATGGACTTGCCAGATTCTATCGGCGATTTGTGAAGGACTTTAGTACTTTGGCCGCACCACTCACAGAAGTAATTAAGAAGAACGTTGGATTCAAGTGGGGGGAGGAGCAAGAAAAGGTGTTTCAGCTAATCAAGCAAAAATCAACAAACGCTCCATTATTGTCTTTACCTAACTTTGATAAAACGTTTGAGATTGAATGTGATGCTTCAGGTGTAGGTATTGGCGCCGTACTCATGCAAGATGGACGACCAATTGCGTACTTTAGTGAGAAGTTAAATGGGGCAGCTTTAAACTACCCAACTTATGACAAGGAGTTGTACGCATTAGTTCGGGCTTTGCAAACGTGGCAACATTATCTTTGGCCCAAAGAGTTCGTGATTCACACCGATCATGAATCATTAAAGCATTTGAAAGGACAACAAAAGTTGAACAAGAGACATGCACGTTGGATGGAGTTCATCGAGACATTTCCATACGTCATCAGGTATAAGCAAGGTAAGGAGAATGTGGTTGCCGATGCACTTTCTCGCAGGTATGCATTACTCTCTACTCTTGATGCAAAATTACTTGGTTTTGAGCACATTAAGGAATTATACCCTTTAGACCAAGATTTATCTCAGGCATTTCGAGCTTGTGAGAAAAACGCAGTGGGTAAGTTTTACAGGATTGAAGGATTTTTATTTTGGGAGAATAAGTTATGTGTGCCGATTTGTTCTTTGCGTGAGTTGCTAGTTAAGGAATCCCATAGCGGAGGGTTAATGGGACATTTTGGAATTGCTAAGACCTTGGCTATTTTGCAGGAACACTTCTTTTGGCCACGCATGAAAAGAGACGTTGAGAGGGTTTGCGGTAGGTGTATTAATTGTAAGCAAGCCAAATCCCGAGTACAAGCCCACGGTTTGTATACGCCACTACCTATTCTTAATCACCCTTGGATTGATATTTCTATGGACTTTGTGTTAGGTTTGCCTAGGACTAAGCGTGGAAAAGATTCAATTTTTGTGGTGGTAGATAGGTTCTCTAAGATGGCACATTTTATCCTTTGTCATAAAACGAATGACGCTTCACATATTGCTGATTTGTTCTTTAGGGAGATTGTGCGATTACATGGTATGCCTAGAACAATTGTTTCGGATAGGGATGCTAAATTCCTAAGCTACTTTTGGAAGACTTTGTGGAGTAAGTTAAGTACTAAGCTATTGTTTTCTACCACTTGTCACCCACAGACTGATGGTCAGACCGAAGTAGTTAATAGGACTTTATCTACTTTATTGAGGGCTATCATTAGCAAAAACATTAAGATTTGGGAGGATTGTTTACCACATGTTGAATTTGCTTACAATCGTACTGTTCATTCCGCTACTAAATTTTCACCTTTTGAAATTGTGTATGGTTTTAATTCATTGACTCCATTAGATTTATCTCCTTTACCAATATCTGAGCGTGTTAATTTAGATGGCAAAAAGAAGGCTGATTTTGTCAGGCAGATTCATGAGAAGACAAGACTCAACATTGAGCGAAGGACGGAGCAATATGTTAAGCAAGCCAACAAGGGACGCTCCAAACTAATTTTTGAGCCTGGAGATTGGGTTTGGTTGCATATGAGGAAGGAGCGATTTCCGGCACAAAGGCGTTCCAAATTACTTCCAAGAGGAGATGACCCTTTCCAAGTTCTAGAGCGCATCAATGACAATGCTTACAAGCTAGATTTACCAGGTGAGTATAATGTTAGTGCCACTTTCAATGTTACTGACTTGAGTCCTTTTGATGTAGGGGACGATTTGAGGACAAATCCTTTTCAAGAGGAGGGGAATGATGCGGAGCAAGGTGTGTTTCCAAAGGATCCAATTCCAATTCAAATTCCTATTGGACCGGTTACGAGGGTTCGAGCTAAGAAGTTCAAGGAAACACTTAACGGGCTGATTCAAGGAGTTTGCACTCAAATACAATCATGGAGGCCCATTGATGGAAGCCCACGTGAGGAATTAAATTGCATCAACTTGTCCAACTTCTAGAGGATTCCAGCCCAAGTCAAACTTAATATTCGCAATTAATGGGCGTGTATCTTGGGCATTAATTCACCAGAATAATGGGAGGAGGGTCAACTCTCTTATTTAGTTCTCTAGTAAAATTAGGAATAATAAATTTGTGGACTTTTCATTTCTGTCTTAGCAATGATTTCCTTGCTAATTGATTGTAATTTGAAATTTCCTTTTTTGTCATAGACTTGATTCTTTTTTATTTTAATGCTTGTAATTTCCGAATTCAGATTTGTAACTTTCAGCCTATAAATAGGCATCATATCAATGAGAAGAGGCAGACAATTTTCATGGTATTTGTGAGATCGAATTTCTCTTTGGTTCTTTGAACAACTCTCAAACTTATCGGAATTATGCGTGGCGTTTGAAATCTTCGACTTATCAATCAACCCTCCCTTGTTGATTGTGGCGTCTTCACCATACCAAGGTTCTTACCTCGTCATAGGTAACGGGTCGCGGTTCCATTCCTACGAACTTGTCTTAGGAAACGGTTTTGGTTTCTTCTCTTGGTTACGGGTTTCGTCACGGGTTGGCGTGGTTCGTATCAAGTGGCCTCGGCCTTGCCCTTATCATGGCTTCTATCTCTACCCTCCTTAGGCTTAGTAGTTTCAACCTTAGGCTTTTGAGATGCCTTATCTTCCTTTCTACTCCAATTCGACTTCCAAGTGGATGTAGAACCCGAATTGCTACCATATCGTGACATCGAACCCCTTCTTTTGAGTTGCCTCTCCACCTTCATAGCCATATGGACCAATATTGGCAATATTTTCATTCAATCATTGTAGAAATCTTGCCATAGTAGTCTCTCTATCCTCCTCTATATTAGCTCTGACCATGGCTATCTCCATCTCTTTATAATAGTCCTCCACACTCTTAGAACCTTGTGTTAGGCTCTGCAATCGTCGGTATAGCTCCCTATAGTATGATCTAGGAACAAACCGCTTCCTCATAACAATTTTCATCTCACACCAAGTGTTTATAGGACGTTCCTCATTTCTCCTTCTATCTAGCACTACATGGCCCCACCAAACCACAGCATAATCCGCAAACTCAGCTGCGGCTAACTTCACCTTCTTCTCCTCAGTAAAATTATGACACTCAAAGACTAACTCCACTCGTTTCTCCCACTCTAAATACACATCAGGATCAGCCTTCCCTTGGAAAGAAGGTATCTTCATCTTAATGCTACCAAGATCCCTATCCGGTCTATCAGGTCTATCATCCCATCTTCCTCTCTGATACGAACCACGCCAACCCGTGTCGAAACCCGTAACCAAGGGAAGAAACCAAAACTGTTTTCTAAGACAAGTTCGTAGGAATGGAACCGCGACCCGTTACCAATGACGAGGTAAGAACCTTGGTATGGTGATGACACCACAATCAACAATGGAGGGTTGATTGATAAGTCGAAGATTTCAAACGCCACGGATAATTTCGATAAGTTTGAGAGTTGTTCAAAGAACCAAAGAGAAATTCGTTCTCACAAATACCATGAAAATTGACTGCCTCTTTCATTGATATTGCGCCTATTTATAGGCTGAAAATACAAATTCAAATTCGGAAATTACAAGCATTAAAACCAAAGAGAATCATGCCTATGACGAAAAAGGTAATTTCGGATTACAATAATAGTAAAGGAAATAATGCCTAAGATAAAAAGGAAAAGTCCATGATTTATTATTCCTAATTTTACTAGAGACCTAAATAGGAGAGTTGACCCTCCTTCCATTATTTTGGTGAATTGATGCCCAAGATACACGCTCATTAATTGCGAAGATTAAGTTTGACTTGGGCTGGAATCCTCTAGAAGTTGGATCAAGTTGATGCAATTTAGTTCCTCACGTGGGCTTCCATCAATGGGCTTCCATTATTATATTTGAGTGCAAACTTCTTGAATCAGCCCGTTAAGTGCTTCCTTGAACTTCTTAGCTCGAGCCCTCCTGACCGGTCCAATAGGAATTTGGATTGGATCCTTTGGAGACACACCTTGCACCGCATCATTCCCCTCCTTTTGAAAAGGATTTGTCCTCAAATCATCCCCTACATCAAAAGGACTCAAGTCAGTAACATTGAAAGTGGCACTAACATTATACTCACCCGGTAAATCTAGCTTGTAAGCGTTGTCATTGATGCGTTCTAGAACTTGGAAAGGGCCATCTCCTCTTGGAAGCAATTTGGAATGTCTTTGTGCCGGAAATCGCTCCTTCCTCATATGCAACCAAACCCAATCTCTAGGTTCAAAAATTAGTTTGGAGCGTCCCTTGTTGGCTTGCTTGACATATTGCTCCGTCCTTTGCTCAATGTTGAGTCTTGCCTTCTCATGAATCTACCTGACAAAATCAGCCTTCTTTTTGCCATCTAAATTAACACGCTCAGATATTGGTAAAGGAGATAAATCTAATGGAGTCAACGGATTAAAACCATATACAATCTCAAAGGGTGAAAATTTAGTAGCGGAATGAACAGTACGATTGTAAGCAAATTCAACATGTGGTAAACAATCCTCCCAAATCTTAATGTTTTTGCTAATGATAGCCCTCAATAAAGTAGATAAAGTCCTATTAACTACTTCGGTCTGACCATCGGTTTGTGGGTGACAAGTGGTAGAAAACAATAGCTTAGTACCTAACTTACTCCACAAAGTCTTTCAAAAGTAGCTTAGGAATTTAGCATCCCTATCCGAAACAATTGTTCTAGGCATACCATGTAATCGCACAATCTTCCTAAAGAACAAATCAGCAATATGCGAAGCGTCATTCGTTTTATGACAAGAGATAAAATGTGTCATCTTAGAGAACCTATCTACCACCACAAAAATTAAATCTTTTCCACGCTTAGTTAACAAAGTCCATAGAAATATCAATCCAAGGGTGATTAGGAATAGGTAGTGGCGTATACAAACCGTGGGCTTGCACTCGGGATTTGGCTTGCTTACAACTAATACACCTACCACAAACCCTCTCAACGTCTCTTTTCATGTGTGGCCAAAAGAAGTGTTCCTGCAAAATAGCCAAGGTCTTAGCAATTCCAAAATGTCCCATTAACCCTCCGCTATGGGATTCCTTAACTAGCAAATCACGCAAAGAACAAATCGACACACATAACTTATTTTCCCAAAATAAAAATCCTTCAATCCTGTAAAATTTACCCACTGCGTTTTTCTCACAAGCTCGAAATTCCTCACAAAAATCTTGGTCTAAATGGTATAATTCCTTAATGTGCTCAAAACCAAATAATTTTGCATCAAGGGAAGAAAGTAATGCATACCTGCGAGAACGTGCATCGGCAACCACATTCTCCTTACCTTGCTTATACCTAATGACGTATGGAAATGTCTTGATGAACTCCATCCAACATGCATGTCTCTTGTTCAACTTTTGTTGTCTTTTCAAGTGCTTCAATGATTCATGATCGGTGTGAATCACAAACTCTTTGGGCCAAAGATAATGTTGCCACGTTTGCAAGGCCCGAACTAATGCGTACAACTCCTTGTCATAAGTTGGGTAGTTTAAAGCTGCCCCATTTAACTTCTCACTAAAGTACACAATTGGTCGTCCATCTTGCATGAGTACGGCGCCAATACCTACACCTGAAGCATCACATTCAATCTCAAACGTTTTATCAAAGTTAGGTAAAGACAATAATGGAGCGTTTGTTAATTTTTACTTGATTAGCTGAAACGCCTTTTCTTGCTCCTCCCCCCACTTGAATCCAACGTTCTTCTTAATTACTTCTATGAGTGGTGCGGCCAAAGTACTAAAATCCTTCACAAACCGCCGGTAGAAACTGGCAAATCCATGAAAGCTCCTAACTTCACCTGTACTTGCAGGACTCGGCCACTCTTGAATTGCACGGACCTTTTCATCATCAACCTGTATTCCTTGTGCACCTACAACAAAACCAAGAAACACAAGCCTATCGGTGCAAAACGTGCATTTCTTCAAGTTAGCAAACAACTTTTCTTTTCTAAGCACATCCAAAACTGATTTTAAATGCACAACATGATCATCCAAGTTTTTGCTATAAATGAGAATATCATCAAAGTAAACAACAACAAACCTACCTATGTATGCATGCAAAACATGATTCATCAATCTCATAAATGTGCTCGGTGCATTAGTTAATCCAAAAGGCATTACTAACCACTCATATAATCCATGTTTTGTCTTAAAGGCAATTTTCCATTCATCACCTTCTTTCATGCGAATTTGATGATATCCACTTTTCAAATCAATTTTAGAAAATATACAAGCACCATGCAGCTCATCCAACATGTCATCTAAGCGAGGAATAGGATGTCGATACTTTACCGTAATGTTATTGATGGCTCGGCAATCAACACACATCCTCCACGTCCCATCCTTCTTAGGCACAAGTAGAACCGGAACGGCACATGGGCTCATGCTTTCCCTCACATACCCTTTCTTCAGTAATTCACTAACCTGCCTTTGAAGCTCCTTGGTTTCCTCAGGGTTGCTCCTATAAGCCGGTCGGTTTAGGATCGTCGCATCAGGTACAAAGTCAATTTGATGCTCAATCCCTCGCATTGGAGGTAAGCCAAGTGGTGTGTCTTCGGGAAAGACATCATCATAATCCTGCAAAAGAGAGTTAATACTGTACGACAAATTTCCGGCAAGATCATTAGTACACAAAAAAGCCTCGTTGTACATAAGTACTATAAAAGGCTGTTGTAATTGTAAAGCTCTCTTGATCTCATTTTTTTTTGCAATGAAACAATGTTTTTCCTCTCTTAAACTCACTAAGGCCGAATTTGATTTCTTTTTTTCTTTCTCAATTTTTTTGGCCTCTTTCCCTTTTTCTCTCGAATTTTGACTCGTTTCTTTTCTCTCATTTTCTTCCTTTTGATCTCTCTCTTCTTTTTGATCACTCTCTTTTTTTAACCTCACTTGATCCTCATATACTTGTTGTGGTGTCAAAGGTACAAGAGTGATTGGACGTTGATTGAGTACAAAAGAGTATTTATCGGTAAACCTATCATGCTTGACCTTTCGATCAAATTGCAATGGACGCCCTAGCAACAAATGTCCAGCTTGTATTGGAACTACATCACATAATACCTCATCTTCATATTTTCCAATTCGAAATGCAACTAACACTTGTTTGCTTACTTTTAATTCGCCGCTATCATTCAACCACTGTAACTTATAAGGCCTAGGGTGTCTCAATGTGGGTAAACCTAGTTTCTCCACCATAGTTGTGCTAGCAACGTTAGTACAACTACCACCATCAATAATCACACTACATACCTTATTTTTGACGTAACACCTAGTGTGAAAGATGTTTTCTCGTTGTACTTCGTCCTCCTCCTTGGCTTGTACACTCAAAGTCCTTCTCATCACCAACAAATCTCCGTGTACAGCAAATTCTTCTCCATAAACGTCCTCCAATGGTGGCATATCATCGGTGTCGAAATCTTCATCATCGGTCACAACATCTCCATTCTCGCGCATCACCATAACCCTTTTGTTTGGGTATTGACTCGCTATGTGACCCCTGCCTTGACATTTAAAGCATTTAATATCACGATTCCGTGCAGTAGTAGTGTCGGGTTTACCTTGAGAATCACGGCTGGTGTTCTTCGACTTATGATCAAATTTGGGCTTGATAGTTGAGGACGACTGTGGCTTGTCCTCCTTTCTTGAAGAACTTGGTTTCCAAGGGTTAGACCCTGGGTTGTGGCCTGCACGGGTGCCTCCCCTCCTCTTGAGTTGTCGCTCCACGATAATGGCCATGTGCACCATGTCCTCAATCTCCACATAATGTTGCATCTCCACCCGGTCATGAATGTCTTGATTCAACCCTTGCAAGAACCTCGCCATGGTTGCCTCTGGATCCTCTTCTACATTGGCTCTAATCATAGCTTTCTCCATTTCTTGGTAATACTCCTCTACACTCTGATGCCCTTGCCTAAGCCCTTGCAAACTTTTGTATAGTTCCCGGTAATAATGGCTCGCACAAATCGCTTCCTCATCACCGACTTCATATCTTCCCATCTTGCAATCGGACGCTCCCGATTTCGACGCCTATTCAATACCAACTGATCCCACCAAACAAGAGCATAGTCGAAAAATTCAATGGCTGCTAGTCTCACCTTCTTAAGTTCAGAATAATTGTGTCAATCGAATACTAACTCCACTTTCTTTTTCCACTCAAGATAGGCTTCCGGATCGGCTTTTCCTTGGAACGGCGGAATTTTCATCTTAATGCCACCCAAATTATTGTCCTCCCAAATGGGGTGACGTTGAAGAAGAAGAGGAGGAGTTTTCAGCAGCCATCAATTAAAAGAATTGAGAGAATTTGTTTCCTCTTCTTGTTCTTGAATGAACTTAGAACTTATCAAAGGATCAAACCTTTGTGGCGTTCTTACTATCAATCCGGGTTCTTGAAACGAGTTTTCAACGGGTCTGGAATAATTAAAATCTGATTCTTGGCTAGGGATGGCAAAAATATCCGATCCGATCCAAACCCGAAAAAACCCGGTTTATTTGTGATGGGTTTGGGGCCAAAAAAATTGACTTTGGAGCGGGTTTGGAGCTAAAAGGTTGACCCGCCTGGGTTACCGGGTCAGGAACGAGGCAAGCTTTTTTGCCCCGACCCACCCCATTAACCCGGTATATAAATTAAACACAAAAAAACCTAACAGGTAACAACAGCCACTTCTCCAATATTTGAAAGCATTGAGATGAATTTTTAGCATAGATTTTTGTAATGTTTTCGATTATTTATTTATTTAGTGTTTGTAATGAAACTTGATTATATTGTTACTATTATTTTAGTATTTATGACTATATAGTATTAATATTTTGGATTGTGTCATGACATTTCATCATGAATGTAGTAAATCTTTTGATATTTGTTATTTTTTTTTGTTTAAATATTTGTTTTAGTTAAAAACTAAATCGGGTTAATGGATCGGGTTCGGGGTAAATCCCTCCAATTGGGTTTGGGTTTGGGGCAGAAAGTGGTAATTCGTTTGGGACAAGGGTCGGATTTGGAGCATTTTTCAAAAATTTCGAATCGGGTTCGAAAGGGATAAAATTTGATCCGATCCGATCCGTTGCCATCCCTTGGCTTTCTTGGGGTGTTTATTCATTTGTTTGTGGGTTCTAAGGTTTCAATCCTACGGGTTCACATCACTCTCTCATTTCCATCCCTATAGTACCTACGATCTCCATTGCCATTACCTCTTCCTCTACGACCACCTCTACCACCTCTAATTCGGCCCCTATTAAAATTAATGGCATTGTCATCTCCTTCCAAATCTTCTCCATAGAACATCCCATAATCAGCTTCAAATTCATCATTACCACTACGCTCTTCCAGAGCTCTCCTTTACTGTCCCCTTTGCAAAGTAGCTATGGCCTCATCTTGCCTATGCATTCGATCCCTAATCTCTCCAAACACCAAATTCATCCTCTCAAATTGTTGTTGCATCGCTTTGAGGACGAACGACTCATTACCCTTTTCTCCTCCTTCAACTTCTTTATCGTTATCCGTAGACATGATTGACACCTGCAAGAATGTTAGTAAAAGTAACCTCACAACACTCCCTCACGTGTTTCACTCTAATCACTCACGTGTTTGAAACTCAATGATTTTGATTTAACTCAACACTCTCTGTCCACACTCAAACTTTTCTCACTAAGTTCTTTATAGAACTAATCGATCACAACAAGGTCACCCTTGAAATAATCGCCTTAGACAAATCTCAACAAAGAAAAACGCACACACAAAGAACACGAAAGAAATAAGGACCAACAATGACACTAGAATGATGAAATAATGAAAAGCAATCTGATCTCAAGAAAAGATTTCGAACACCGCAAAGATCTTGAATTACAAATAAGGTAAATTAATATCAACTCACTTCAATCCAAGCAATTTATGGCATTCAAACTTTTTTTCGTTTTTCTGTATATTTTTTTTTCCTTTTTTTTTTTTGATACTTTTTTTTTCGGATTTTTTTCTTTTTTTTAATTCAAACTAGAATGCACAACTATATGGATTGTAAATTGTGGAGTTAAACCAAAAACAAGATATTGATATGAATCTTGCAAATCAAGAGACAAATATGATAATAAATCAAGAATTCAAGAAACCCTAGAATGTGTTTTCAAGAATCCTAATTGTTGATGCGGTTCAAGAACAGAATATGAATCTAGATTCAAACCAAGATTATTGTATTTGGTCAAGATAATTGATGAAGTGCAGACCGCAAGAATAAATTATAAATATATGGCAGATAACAGAAGTTGGCGTGCAGTTCACAAGACACAAAAATTAAAAAGAATGCTGATTGAATGATGGGTAATGATGTGCAGCACCAGAAGACAAAAATAAGGAAGATATATATATTTAATATTGACTTATTTTGGTACTGCAGTTCAATGAATGGTGATGCAGTTCTCAGAAGGCAAGAAAGTTGGTGATCAGATATGTGACGACAGAGTCAAAAGCAAATAAAATATTGAGCTAATGGGTGGTTGTTGATGATTATGCGGCAAACAAAGCAAAGTATATGATGGTTATGCGGCTAAAGAAAAAATCAGAACAAGAATCTTAAATTGAAACCCAAACCTGAATTAATTGACCGGAGCTCTGATACCAACTGATGCGAACCCCGTATATAAAGATACGACACCCACGATCAAATTGAAACACAATCCCCAAGAAAGTTAATTCAGATTATAGAAAATCTTTGACTCGTTGATTAGAGAACCAAGAACCACAGATATAACGACGCCACTCCCAAGAAAGAGATGAGAATGTGGGAGATAAGTCAAGGTTAAGAAATCAAAAACAATTCTTGATGCAATCTCAAAGTTCTCAAAAGAACAATGGAGAAAAGCTAAAACTTTATTCAATAAACTTATGATTGAAATTTTAGGTTTAATAAGCCTTTTATTTTATAGGCATAAAATCCTAAGTCTAATAAGAAACCCAAAATAAACTCTCAATTCTAAACCTAGTAGAAAACTAAAATAAAACCCTAATTTAATTAACTCTCAGCCCAATAATTAAAAGTCCAATATAACATAAAATATACTAACTAATTTAAAACCCAACACATAATACAAATTAAGCCCAAATTAATACAACAAATAAATAATAGCCCAATTTGTATTAAAATTGCTATCCAAGCCTCAATATTAATGCTCTTGGACTGGGTCTTGAACTTGAATGATATTTTGAAGCCTCGATGTTCCCTCCAAGCCATCCAAGCCATGTTGTGTAAGACTCTTGGCCCAAATCTCTTGAATGAGCCCATTTAAACCTTCCTTCATTCTTTTAGCTCTTGCCCTTGTCACAGGTCCTTCATTGATGCTCAAAGGATCCATAAGCTTGCTTTCTTGGTTTCTATCAACAGGTCCTTCATTGATGCTCAAAGGATCCATAAGCTTGCTTTCTTGGTTTCTATCATTCCCCCTCTCCTCAAAAGGATTTGTCCTCAAATCGGCATCTGCATCAAAATCAAATGGAGAAAGATCAAAAACATTGAAAGTAGCACTAACATTATACTCACCTGCCAAGTCTATCTTATACGCATGGTTATTTATGCATTCAAGCACTTGGAATGGACCATCTCCACGCGGCTGCAACTTAGACTTGCGTTGATCAGGAAACCTCGCTTTACGCATGTGCACCCAAACCCAATCTCCTGGTTCGAAAACAATTTTCTTTCGCCCCTTGTTAGCTTGAGTAGCATATTACTCAATTCGTCGCTCAATATGTTGCCTAACTTTCTCATGCAGTTGCTTAACAAATTCAGCTTTCTTCTTACCATCCAAGTTAACTCTTTCCTCCACAGGTAAAGGTATTAAATCCAAAGGAGTAAGTGGATTAAACCCATACACAACTTCAAATAGCGAACAACCAGTAGTCGAATGCACACTTCTATTGTAGGCAAACTCGACATGTGGTAAGCAATCTTCCCAATTCTTCAAGTTCTTTTGGATGATGGAATGCAGCAAAGTACCCAAAGTCCTATTAACAACCTCTGTTTGTCCATCAGTTTGCGGATGACAAGTAGTAGAAAACAATAGCTTTGTTCCTAGCTTTCCCCACAAAGTCCTCCAAAAATGACTTAAGAACTTCACATCTCGATCTGAAACAATGCTCTTTGGTACTCCATGAAGTCGAACAACCTCCTTGAAGAATAAATCAGCAACAGATGTGGCGTCATCGGTCTTGTGACATGGAATGAAGTGAGCCATCTTCGAAAACCTGTCAACCACAACAAACACCGAATCTCGGCCCTTTTTGGACCTAGGTAAACCCAATATAAAATCCATAGAAATATCAATCCAAGGTTCACTAGGTATAGGCAAAGGTGTATACAAACCATGGGGTAAAACTTTAGACTTAGACTTTTTACATGTTATGCACCTCTCACAAATTCGCTCAACATCTCTCTTCATGTGTGGCCAAAAGAAATGGTCATCTAATACATCTAAAGTTTTCTTAACACCAAAATGTCCCATTAAACCACCCCCATGCGCCTCTCTAACAAGTAACTCTCTTATAGACTCCTGAGGAATGCACAATCTACTTTCCATAAACAAATACCCCTCATGTCTATAGAACTTTCCAAAAGCAGTTTTCTCATAAGCAACATACACACTAGCAAAATCAGGATCATTAATATACAATTCCTTTATATGCTCAAAACCCAACAATCTTGCATTCAAAGTAGAAATCAATGTATACTTGCGAGATAATGCATAAGCTACTACGTTTTCCTTTCCTTGCTTATACTTTATCACATAAGGAAACGTTTCTATGAACTCTACCCATTTAGCATGCCTCCTACTCAACCTACTTTGACCTTTGAAATGTTTTAAGGACTCATGATCAGTATGGATTACAAATTCCTTAGGCCACAAATAATGTTGCCAAGTTTTTAAGGCCCTAACTAAAGCATACAACTCTTTGTCATAAGTAGGATAATTCAATGATGCTCCACTCAATTTCTCACTAAAATAAGCTATAGGACGCCTATCTTGCATAAAAAAAGCCCCTATACCTATTCCTGATGCATCACACTCAATCTCAAATGTCTTAGAGAAATCAAGTAAAGCAAGCAATGGTGCAGTACACAATTTATCCTTAATTAATTCAAATGCATGTTGTTGCTCACTATCTCATTTGAAACCCACACTCTTTTTCACAACCTCAGTTAGTGGTGCCGCTATGGTGCTAAAACCCTTAACAAATCTCCTATAAAAACTAGCCAACCCATGAAAGCTACGGACTTCACTAACATTCCTCGGTCTAGGCCACTCTCTAATAGCCTTAATTTTCTCCTCATCTACTTCTATCCCTTTTGATGTAACAACATAACCCAAAAACACTATCTTATCCGTGCAAAAGGAACACTTTTTCACATTAGCATACAACTTTTCTTTCCTTAACACATCAAGCACACAATGTAAATGCCTAACATGTTCATCTATGCTCTTGCTATACACTAATATGTCATCAAAGTGAACAAATTTTCCAATGAAAGAACGCAAAACATGATTCATTAATCTCATGAAAGTATTAGGTGCATTAGTTAAACCAAAAGATATGACTAACCACTTATACAAACCATGTTTCGTTTTAAATGTAGTTTTCTATTCATCTCCTTCTCTCATTTTAATTTGATGATATCCACTTTTAAGATCAATCTTAGAAAACACACAAGATCCATGCAACTTAACATGTCATCTAATCTAGGTATGGGATGTCGATACTTAACTGTAATTTTGTTGACAGCTCTACAATCGACGCACATACGTCAAGTCCCATCCTTTTTAGGCACAAGTAAAATCGGTACGGCACATGGACTCATGCTCTCCCTCACATACCCCTTTTTCATCAGCTCCTCAACCTGCCTTTGAAGCTCCTTTGCCTCCTCAAGATTACTTCTATATGCGGGTCGGTTTGGAATTTGCAGCTCCGGGTATGAAATCAATTTGATGTTATATTCCCCTCTTCGGTGGTAATCCATCGGGCATCTCCTCGAGGAATACATCCTTAAAATCCTGCAAAAGAGTTGTAACAACACTAGGCCTTTAAACATTAAGGTCAGAGTTAGAAAAATAAGCATCTTTGTACAAAAGTACAAACATTTGCTGTTTGGCAAGAAAAGCAGCTCTCACATCACTCTCTTTTGCATAAATACGCTTTTTTTTTTTTCTCACTTTTCTTCCTCTCATTCTCTCCTCTACACTCGACCTTCCCAATTTTCTTTTGCACACACTCTAGTGTTTTGTCACTCTTTTTCTCACACTCAGCTCCCTTTCTCTCGGCCTCACTAGTGTTTGAACTCTCGACCTCTCCTTTTCTCTCACTCTCTTTTATCCTCACTTGATCGTCATACACCTGTCTAGGTGTTAAACGTATCAGAACGATCGTTTGCCAATTCATGGTAAAAGAATATCTATTCTTAAACCCATCATGCATTACTCTCCTATCATATTGCCATGGACAACCCAAAAGCAAGTGACTAGCATACATGAGTACAACATCACACAACACCTCATCTTTGTAACTACCAATAGCGAAAGGAACTAGCACTTGTTTTGTTACCTTCACCTCTCCACAATCGTTTAACCATTGCAATTTGTATGGTCTAGGATGTTTTGAAGTAGGTAAACTCAGTTTCTCCACTAACTCAGTGCTAGCAACATTGGTGCAACTACCCCCATCAATAATCACACTACACACCCTATCCCTTATATGGCATCTCGTATGAAAAATATTATCACGTTGCACCTCATCATCTTCTTCCTTCACTTGCACGCTTAAAGCACGCCTTGCCACTAACAACTTTCCATCTGCGGGATACTCAATTTTAACATCACTAGCATCTTCTAAAGGTGGCATCTCATCGTCATCACTTTCCCCTTCGGTCTCTATATCTCCATCCTCACTCAAGATCATAATTCGTTTGTTAGGACATTTAGAAGCTATGTGACCTCTTCCCAAACACCTAAAACATTTGATATCCCTATTTCTCCCTTAGGTTGCCTCGGCCTTGCCCTTATCATGGCTTCTATCTCTACCCTCCTTAGGCTTAGTAGTTTCAGCCATAGGCTTTTGAGATGCCTTATCTTTCTTTCTACTCCAATTCGACTTCCAAGTGGATGTGGAACCCGAATTGCTACCATATCGTGACATCGAACCCCTTCTTTTGAGTTGCCTCTCCACTTTCATAGCCATATGGACCAAGTCGTCAAGCTCCACATAATGCTGCAACTCAACAATATTGGCAATATTTTCATTCAATCCTTGTAGAAATCTTGCCATAGTAGCCTCTCTATCCTCCTCTATATTAGCTCTGACCATGGCTATCTCCATCTCCTTATAATAGTCCTCCACACTCTTAGAACCTTGTGTTAGGCTCTACAATCGTCGGTATAGCTCCCTATAGTATGATCTAGGAACAAACCGTTTCCTCATAACAGTTTTCATCTCACCCCAAGTGTTTATAGGACGTTCCTCATTTCTCCTTCTATCGAGCACTACTTGCCCCCACCAAACCACAGCATAATCCACAAACTCAGCTGCGGCTAACTTCACCTTCTTCTCCTCAGTAAAGTTATGACACTCAAAGACTAACTCTACTCGCTTTTCCCACTCTAAATACACATCAGGATCAGCCTTCCCCTGGAAAGAGGGTATCTTCATCTTAATCCTACCAAGATCCCTATCCGGTCTATCATCCCATCTTCCTCTCTCATTTCCATCCCCATAGTACCTACGATATCCATTGCCATTACCTCTTCCTCTACGACCACCTCTACCACCTCTAATTCGGCCCCTATTAACATTAATGGCATTGTCATCTCCTTCCAAATCTTCTCCATAGAACACCCCATAATCAGTTTCAAATTCATAATTACCACTATGCTCTTCCGGAGCTCTCCTTTGCAAAGTAGCTATGGCCTCATCTTTCCTATCCATTTGATCCCTAATCTCTCCAAACACCGTGTTCATCCTCTCAAATTGTTGTTGCATTGCTTTGAGAACGAACGACTCATTACCCTTTTCTCCTCCTTCAACTTCTTTATCGTTATCCGTAGACATGATTGACACCTGCAAGAATGTTAGTAAAAGTACCCTCACAACACTCCCTCACGTGTTTCACTCTAATCACTCACGTGTTTGACACTCAATGATTTTGATTTAACTCAACACTCCCTGTCCACACTCAAACTTTTCTCACTAAATTATTTATAGAACTAATCGATCACAACAAGGTCACCCTTGAAATAATCGCCTTAGACAAATCTCAACAAAGAAAAACGCACACACAAAGAACATGAAAGAAATAAGGACCAACAATGACACTAGAATGATGAAATAATGAAAAGCAATCTGATCTCAAGAAAAAATTTCGAACACCGCAAAGATCTTGAATTGCAAATAAGGTAAATTAATATCAACTCACTTCAATCCAAGCAATTTATGGCATTCAAACTTTTTTTTTTTCCTGGATATTTTTTTTTTCGAATTTTTTTTTCTTTTCTAAATCAAACTAGAATGCACTCTATATGGATTGTAAATTGTGGAGTTGAACCAAAAACAAGATTTTGATATGAATCTTGCAAATCAAGAAATATGAAAATAAATCAAGAATTCAAGAAACCCTAGAATGAGTTTTCAAGAATCCTGATTGTTGATGCGGTTCCAGTGCAAAATATAAAGATTCAAATCAAGTTTGCTGTAATCCGTTAACATAGATGGTGATGTGCCGACTACAAGAAACTCAAGAATATATATATGACAGATAAAAGAAGTGGCGTGCAGTACCACAAGACACAAAAAAAATAAAAAGAATGCTGATTGAATGATGGGTGATGATGTGCTAAAAATAAAAAGAATGCTGATTGAATGATGGGTGATGATGTGCAAAGAATAAAAAGAATGCTGATTGAATGATGGGTGATGATGTGCAGCACCAGAAGACAAAAATAAGGAAGATATATATATTTAATATTGACTGATTTTGGTACTGCAATTCAATGAATGGTGATGCAGTTCATACGAAGCAAAAAGGCATGTGATCAGATACGAATTGGTGTGTGGCAGAATCAAGAAGCAAATAAAATACTGAGATGATGGTGGATGACGTGACAAGAAGATGATGTGGTTGGTTTGGCACTCAATCTTGATGATGGTTTTTTTTTTTTTGGTGCAGCAGTCAATAAAGTTATGCAAACTAGGATGATATGCGGCTAATTTAGAATTGAAACAAGAAAATTTAAATTCAAAACTCAAACCTGAATTAATTAGCCGAAGCTCTGATACCAACTGATGCGAACCCCGTATATAACGATACGACACCCACGATCAAATTGAAACACAACCCCCAAGAAAGTTAATTCAGATTATAGAAAATCTTTGACCCGTTGAATAGAGAACCAAGAACCAAAGATATCACATATTGCTGATTTGTTCTTTAGGGAGATTGTGCGATTACATGGTATGCCTAGAACAATTGTTTCGGATAGGGATGCTAAGTTCCTAAACTACTTTTGGAAGACTTTGTGGAGTAAGTTAGTGATACGAACCATGCCAACCCGTGACGAAACCCGTAATCAAGAGAAGAAACCAAGACCGTTTTCTAAGACAAGTTCGTAGGAATGGAACCGCGACCCGTTACCTATGACGAGGTAAGAACCTTGGTATGGTGAAGACGCCACAATCAACAATGGAGGGTTGATTGATAAGTCGAAGGTTTCAAATGTCACGGATAATTCCGATAAGTTCGAAAGTTGCTCAAAGAACCAAGGAGAAATTCGTTCTCACAAATATCATCAAAATGTACTCCCCCATTTCATTGATATTACGCCTATATATAGGCTGAAAATACAAATTCAAATTCGGAAATTACAAGCATTAAAATCAAAGAGAATCATGCCTATGACAAAAAAAGTAATTTCGGATTACAATAATAGCAAAGGAAATAATGCTTAAGACAAAAAAGAAAAGTCTAAGATTTATTACTCCTAATTTTACTAGAAACCTAAATAGGAGAGTTGACTCTTCTCCCATTATGCTGGTGAATTTATGCCCAAGATTCACACCTATTGAATGCAAAGATTAAGTTTGACTTGGGCTGGAATCCTCTAGAACTTGGATCAAGCTGATGCATTTTAGTTCCACACGTGGGCTTCCATCAATGGGCTTCCATGATTGTATTTGAGTGCAAAGCCCGTTAAGTGCTTCCTTGAACTTTTTAGCTCCAGCCCTTGTAACCGGTCCAATAGGGATTTGAATTGGATCATTTGGAGACACACCTTGAACCGCATCATTCCCCTCCTCTTGAAAAGTATTTGTCCTCAAATCGTCTCCTACATCAAAAGGACTCAAGTCAGTAACATTGAAAGTGGCACTAACATTATACTCACCCGGTAAATCTAGCCTGTAAGCATTGTCATTGATGCGCTCTAGAACTTGGAAATGGCCATCTCCTCTTGGAAGCAATTTGGAACGCCTTTATGCCGAAAATCTCTCCTTCCTCATATGCAACCAAACCCAATCTCCAGGTTCAAAAATTAGTTTGGAGCGTCCCTTGTTGGCTTGCTTGACATATTGCTCCGTCCTTCGCTCAATGTTGAGTCTTGCCTTCTCATGAATCTGTCTGACAAAATCAGCCTTCTTTTTGTCATCTAAATTAACACGCTCAGATATTGGTAAAGGAGATAAATCTAATGGAGTTAACGGATTAAAACCATACACAATTTCAAAGGGTGAAAATTTAGTAGCAGAATGAACAGTATGATTGATAAGAACCTCGCTAACCTGTGACGAAACCCGTAATCAAGAGAAGAAACCATGACCGTTTTCTAAGACAAGTTCGAAGGATGGAACCGCGACCCGTTACCTATGACGAGGTAAGAACCTTGGTATGGTGAAGACGCCACAATCAACAATAGAGGGTTGATTGATAAGTCGAAGGTTTTCAAACGCCATGGATAATTCTGATAAGTTTGAGAGTTGTTCAAAGAACCAAAGAGAAATTCGTTCTCACCAATAATATCAAAAAAATGACTTCCTCGATTTCATTGATATTACGCCTATTTATAGGCTGAAAATACAAACTCGAATTCGGAAATTACAAGCATTAAAATCAAAGAGAATCATGCCTATGACGAAAAAGGTAATTTCAGATTACAATAATAGCAAAGGAAATAATGCCTAAGACAAAAAGGAAAAGTCTAAGATTTATTATTCTTAATTTTATTAGAAACCTAAATAGGAGAGTTGACTCTTCTCCCATTATGCTGGTGAATTTATGCCCAAGATTCACGCCTATTGAATGCAAAGATTAAGTTTGACTTGGGCTGGAATCCTCCAGAACTTGGATCAAGCTGATGCATTTTAATTCCTCACATGGGCTTCCATCAATGGGCTTGCGTGATTGTATTTGAGTGCAAACTTCTTTAATCAACCCGTTAAGTGCTTCCTTGAACTTCTTAGCTCGAGCCCTTGTAACCGGTCCAATAGAGATTTGAATTGGATCCTTTGGAGACGCACCTTGAACCGCATCAACGATTGTAAGCAAATTCAACATGTGGTAAACAATCCTCCCAAATCTTAATGTTTTTGCTAATGATAGCCCTCAATAAAGTAGATAAAGTCCTATTAACTACTTCGGTCTGACTATCGGTTTGTGGGTGACAAATGGTTTACAATAGCTTAGTACCTAACTTACTCCACAAAGTCTTCCAAAAGTAGTTTAGGAACTTAGCATCCCTATCTGAAACAATTGTTCTAAGCATACCATGTAATCGCACAATCTCCCTAAAGAACAAATCAGCAATATGTGACGCATTATTCATTTTATGACAAGGGATAAAATGTGTCATCTTAGAGAACCTATCTACCACCACAAAAATTGAGTCTTTTCCACGCTTAATCCTGGGCAAACCTAACACAAAGTCCATAGAAATATCAATCCAAGGGTGATTAGGAATAGGTAGTGGTGTATACAAACCGTGGGCTTGCACTCGAGATTTTGCTTGCTTATAATTAATACACCTACCACAAGTCCTTTCAACGTCTCTTTTCATGCATGGCCAAAAGAAGTGTTCTTGCAAAATAGTCAAGGTCTTAGCAACTCCAAAATGTCCCATTAACCCTCCACTATGGGATTCCTTAACTAGCAAATCACGCAAAGAATAATTCGGTACACATAACTTATTCTCCCGAAATAAAAATCCTTCAATCCTATAAAACTTACCCACTGCATTTTTCTTACAAGCTTGAAACTCCTAGGGGCATTGGTTAGGCCAAACGACATTACCATCCACTCATATAATCTATGTTTTGTTTTAAAAGCGGTTTTCCACTCATCACCTGCTTTTATTCTAATTTGGTGATAACCACTTTTCAAATCAATTCTAGAAAAGACACATGCACCATCATCCAACATGTCATCAAGTCAAGGTATAGGGTGTCGATACTTTACCATTATTTTGTTGATAACTCTGCAATCCACACACATACGCCAACTTCCATCCTTCTTTGGTACCAACAAAACGGGTACTGCACATGGACTTAAACTTTCTCTTATAAGTCCTTTCTTCAAGAGCTCTTCCACTTGCTTTTGTAGCTCCTTTGTCTCTTCGGGATTACTTCTATAGGCTGGCCTATTAGGGATGGCAGCCCCGGGGATGAGGTCAATTTGATGTTCTATCCCTCTCAAAGGTGGTAAACCTTAAGGTAAATCATCAGGAAAAACTTCTTCGTACTCCTGCAAAACATCAATAACAACACTTGGCAAAGAAGGGTCAAGGTCGTTAGTAGAAAAATAAGCCTCTTTATACAAAAGTACAATCATTGGCCTATGAGTGATTAAAGCCTTCCTCACATCCCTCATTTTTGCATAGAAGCTTATTTTCTTTTCTTTTCCTCTTTTCTTTCTATGGCCGAGTGCTTATCACTTATTCTTTCCTTTTCACTCATTCTCTCATCTTCTTTTTTCTCACTTTTCTCTTTTTCTTTTCCACTCTCTTTTCTTTTTCTCTCAGCTTCTCTTTGAACGAACTCTCCATAAGACTTCTCAAGTTACAATTGATCTTCAAACATCTGTTTAGGGGTCAAAGAAAGAAGAGTATACTTTTTGCCTTCTTTCTCAACCATGTACCTATTAAGATATCCATCATGGTTCACTCTCCTATCCCATTGCCATGGTCTACCTAATAACAAGCGACTAGCTTGCATAGGAACAACATCACAATTAACTTCATCATGGTACCTTCCAATAGCAAATGGAACCCTCACTTGTTTAGTAACCTTCACTTCCCCACTATTGTTAAGCCATTGCAATCTATAAGGTCTTGGATGTTTAGTAGTTTCCAACCCCAATTTATCCACAAATAAAGTGCTAGCCACATTCACCCATCAATAATCAAAACTATATACTTTCCCTTCAACTAAGCACCTAGTATAAAAAAGATTTTCCCTTTGCAATCTAACCCCCTCATTATCCTCTTTCACTTGCACATTAAGAGCACGCCTAGTAACCAATAATTGTCCCTCAGTAGGCAACTCAACATCACTACAATTCTCTAAAGGAGACATCTCATCCTCATCATTACTTTCCTCATCCGTCTTTACGCCATTACCACGCAACACCATTGCCTTTTTATTTGGGCATTAAGATGCTATGTGCCCATACCCCAAACACCTAAAACACTTAATGTCACAATTTTCTAGTGTTTTGGGCAGAAGTAGTACCTTTGTTTTTGTTGTCAAGTGATGGTTGCTCCTTGTCATCCTTCTTTGTTTGAACACAGCCTTGTTATCATTTCTCCAATTTGGCCTCCCTAGATTGTTTTGAGCCGAAAAGGTGTTGGCTTGCTTCCCCTTCCCTTTGCGCTGCAATTGCCTTTCTGTTTTCATAGTCATGTGCACCATATCTTCCATCTCCACGTAGTGTTGCAATTCCACTCTATCGGCTATGTCCTTATTAAGTCCATTGAGAAACCTTGCCATGGTGGCCTCTCTATCTTCCTCCACGTTTGCTCGGATCATAGCAATCTCCATTTCTTTGTAGTATTCCTCCACACTCTTTGTTTCGTGTACAAGGCTTTGCAATCTTTGGTGCAAATCTCTATAATAATGGTTTGGAACAAATCTACGCCTCATGATAGCCTTCATTTCAGCCCACGTTCGGATCGGTCTTTCACCATTTCTCCTCCTACTCATGAGAAGTTGATCCCACCATACAAGTGCATATTCACCAAACTCCACCGCTGCAAGTTTGATCTTCTTTTCCTCCGAGTAATTGTGACATTCGAAGATTAGTTCCACTTTTCGGTCCCACTCCATATATGCATCCGAATCATTCTTCCTCATAAAGGATGTAATTTTCATTTTTATACTCCCAATATTCCTATCAAGATCATTTTGGTTCCTCCTACCCCTTCCATAATTTCGGCCTTCATTGACCAAGGTGGCTTGATCATCAAATTCCTCTTCAGACTCTTCTATATAATATTGAGGTGTAGGTTGCCTCCTTGCCCCTGGAATGTTTTGGGCAGTTCCTTCAAGCAAGGCATTGATCTTGTTTTGTTACCTCTCCAAAGTGTCATTCATGTTGCCAAGAACAAGTTGAATCCTCTCAAACTGTTGCATGGCCTTGAGAAGAAATTCGTGATCTTTGGGTGCACCTCCACTTCCTTCCATTTTTTTTTTGGCAATCTGAAATATCAAAGAAAATAACAAACAAAAACCTCACAAACACTCCCTCACTTGTTTCCCTCACACTTCTCTTGTGTTTAACTTAAATTGGCTTTTACCCTCTTTTGAGCTTACACTCTCTTGCCTTTTACCACTCAAGCAATCTTTATGATTTTATACGTAAGGGCCAAATCAAACAGCAATCAAGATCTCAATGTAATTCAATTTTATCAAAGGAATCCGAAAAATAAACAATAAGGATATGCAAAACAAAGCACAGAACCACAAAAAAAAAAGGCACACACTTGATATTTATGGTTACTAGTAAAGAAACGGAATCAAAAAAGGAAGCTATAGTTGCAATGACAAATACTTTAAGAATGGAACTTGTAATTAATTGATGTGAACCCCGTATATAACGATATGACACCCATGATCAAATTGAAACACAACCCCCAAGAAAGATAATTCAGATTATAGAAAATCTTTGACCCGTTGATTAGAGAACTAAGAACCAAAGATATAACGATGCCACTCCCAAGAAAGAGATGAGAATGTGGGAGATAAGTTAAGGTTAATAAATCAAGAACAATTCTTGATGCAATCTCAAAGTTCTCAAAAGAACAATGGAGAAAAACTAAAACTTTATTCAACAAACTTATGATTGAAATTTTAGGTTTAATAAGCCTTTTATAGGCATAAAATCCTAAATCTAATAAGAAACCCAAAATAAACTCTCAATTCTAAACCTAGTAGAAAACTAAAATAAAATCCTAATTTAATTAACTCTCAACCCAATAATTAAAAGCCCAATATAACATAAAATATACTAACTAATTTAAAACCCAACCCATAATACAAATTAAGCCCAAATTAATACAACAAATAAATAATAGCCCAATTTGTATTAAAATTGCTATCCAAGCCTCAAGATTAATGCTCTTGGATTGGGTCTTGAACTTGAATGATATTTTGAAGCCTCGATGTTCCCTCCAAGCCATGTTGTTGTGTAAGACTCTTGGCCAAAATCTCTTGAATGAGCCCATTTAAACCTTCCTTCATTCCTTTAGCTCGAGCCCTTGTCACAGGTCCTTCATTGATGCTCAAAGGATCCATAAGCTTGCTTTCTTGGTTTCTATCCTTCCCCCTCTCCTCAAAAGGATTTGTCCTCAAATCGGCATCTGCATCAAAATCAAATGGAGAAAGATCAGAAATATAGAAAGTAGCACTAACATTATACTCACCTAGCAAGTGATATTATACGCATTGTCATTTATGCGTTCAAGCACTTGGAATGGAGCATCTCTACGCGGCTGCAACTTAGACTTGCGTTGATCAAGAAACCTCGCTTTACGCATATGCACCCAAACCCAATCTCCTGGTTCGAACACAATTTTCTTGCGCCCCTTGTTAGCTTGAGTAGCATATTGCTCAGTTCGTCGCTCAATATGTTGCCTAACTTTCTCATGCAGTTGCTTAACAAATTCAGCTTTCTTCTTACCATCCAAGTTAACTCTTTCCTCCACAGGTAAAGGTATTAAATCCAAAGGAGTAAGTGGATTAAACCCATACACAACTCCAAATGGCAAACAACCAGTAGTCGAATGCACACTTCTATTGTACGAAAACTCGACATGTGGTAAGCAATGTTCCCAATTCTTCAAGTTCTTTTGGATGATGGAACGTAGCAAAGTACCCAAAGTCCTATTAACAACCTCTGTTTGTCCATCAGTTTGCGGATGACAAGCAGTAGAAAACAATAGCTTTGTTCCTAGCTTTCCCCACAAAGTCCTCCAAAAATGACTTAAGAACTTCACGTCTCGATCTGAAACAATGCTCTTTGGCACTCCATGAAGTCGAACAACCTCCTGGAAGAATAAATCAGCAACAGATGTGGCGTCATCGGTCTTGTGACATGGTATGAAATGAGCCATCTTCGAAAACCTGTTAACCACAACAAACACCGAATCTCGGCCCTTTTTGGACCTAGGTAAACCCAATATAAAATCCATAGAAATATCAATCCAAGGTTCACTAGGTATAGGCAAAGGTGTATACAAACCATGGGGTAAAACTTTAGACTTAGACTTTTTACATGTTATGCACCTCTCACAAATTCGCTCAACATCTCTCTTCATGTGTGACCAGAAGAAATGCTCATCTAATACATCTAAAGTTTTCTTAACACCAAAATATCCCATTAAACCACCCCCATGTGCCTCTCTAACAAGTAACTCTCTTATAGACCCTTGAGGAATGCACAATCTACTTTCTCTAAACAAATACCCCTCATGTCTATAAAACTTTCCAAAAGCAGTTTTCTCACAAGCAACATACACACTAGCAAAATCAGGATCATTAACATACAATTCCTTTATATGCTCAAAACCCAACAATCTTGCATTCAAAGTAGAAATCAATGTATACTTGCGAGATAATGCATCAGCTACCACGTTTTCCTTTCCTTGTTTATACTTAATCACATAAGGAAACGTTTCTATGAACTCTACCCATTTAGCATGCCTCCTACTCAGCCTACTTTGACCTTTCAAATGTTTTTAAAGACTCATGATCAGTATGGATTACAAATTCCTTAGGCCATAAATAATGTTGCCAAGTTTCTAAAGCCCTAACTAAAGCATACAACTCTTTGTCATAAGTAGGATAGTTCAATGATGCTCCACTCAATTTCTCACTAAAATAAGCTATAGGACGCCTATCTTGCATAAGAACAGCCCCTATACATATTCCTGATGCATCACACTCAATCTCAAATGTCTTAGAGAAATCAGGTAAAGCAAGCAATGGTGCAGTACACAATTTATCCTTAATCAATTCAAATGCATGTTGTTGCTCATTACCCCATTTGAAACCCACACTCTTTTTCACAACCTCAGTTAGTGGTGCTGCTATAGTGCTAAAATCCTTAACAAATCTCCTATAAAAACTAGCTAACCCATGAAAGCTACGGACTTCACTAACATTCCTAAGTCTAGGCCACTCTCTAATAGCCTTAATTTTCTCCTCATCTACTTCTATTCCTTTTAACGTAATGACATAACCCAAAAACACAATCTTATCCCTGCAAAAGGAACACTTTTTCAAATTAGCATACAACTTTTCTTTCCTTAACACATCAAGCACACAATGTAAATGCCTAACATGTTCATCTATGCTTTTGCTATACACTAATATGTCATTAAAGTATACCACAACAAATTTTCCAATGAAAGAACACAAAACATGATTCATTAATCTCATGAAAGTACTAGGTGTATTAGTTAAACCAAAAGGCATGACTAACCACTCATACAAACCATGTTTCATTTTAAATACAGTTTTCCATTCATCTCCTTCTCTCATTCTAATTTGATGATATCCACTTTTCAGATCAATCTTAGAAAACACACAAGATCCATGCAACTCATCTAACATGTCATCTAATCTAGGTATGGGATGTCGATACTTAACTGAAATTTTGTTGACAGCTCTACAATCGACGCACATACGCCAAGTCCTATCCTTTTTAGGCACAAGTAAAACCGGTACGACACCTGGACTCATGCTCTCCCTCACATACCCCTTTTTCATCAGCTCCTCAACCTGCCTTTGAAGCTCCTTTGCCTCCTCGGGATTACTTATATTTGCGGGTCGGTTTGGAATTGCAACTCCGGGTATGAAATCAATTTGATGCTCTATTTCCCTCTTCGGGGGTAATCCATCGGGCATCTCCTCGGGGAATACATCCTTAAAATCCTGCAAAAGAGTTGTAATAACACTAAACAAAGAAACAATAACGTCAGAGTTAGAAAAATAAGCATCTTTGTACAAAAGTACAAACATTTGTTGTTTGGCTAGAAAAGCAGCTCTCACATCACTCCCCTTTGCATAAATACTCATTTTCTTTTTCTCACTTTTCTTCCTCTCATTCTCTCCTCTACACTCAACCTTCCCAATTTTCTTTTGCACACACTCTAGTGTTTTGTCACTCTTTTTCTCACACTCAGCTCCCTTTCTCTCGGCCTCACTAGTGTTTGAACTCTCAACCTCTCTTTTTCTCTCACTCTCTTTTATCCTCACTTGATCTTCATACACCTGTCTAGGTGTTAAAGGTACCAAAATGATCATTCGTCCATTCATGGTAAAAGAATATCCATTCTTAAACCCATCATGCATTACTCTGCTATCATATTGCCATGGATGACCCAAAAGCAAGTGACTAGCATGCATAGGTACAACATCACACAACACCTCATCTTTGTACCTACCAATAGCAAAAGGAACTAGCACTTGTTTTGTTACCTTCACCTCTCCACAATCGTTTAACCATTGCAATTTGTATGGTCTAGGATGTTTTGAAGTAGGTAAACTCAGTTTCTCCACTAACTCGGTGCTAGCAACATTGGTGCAACTACCCCCATCAATAATCACACTACACACCCTATCCTTGATATGACATCTCGTATGAAAAATATTATCACGTTGCACCTCATCATCTTCTTCCTTCACTTGCACGCTTAAAGCACGCCTTGCCACTAATAACTTTCCATCTGCGGGATACTCAATTTCAACATCACTAGCATCTTCCAAAGGTGACATCTCATCGTCATCACTTTCCCCTTCGGTCTCTATATCTCCATCCTCCCTCAAGATCATAATTCGTTTGTTAGGACATTGAGAAGCTATGTGATGATACGGATCTGCCTAACTCCTCCTCAAAAGTTAGCTTGTAAGGGGAGGATTGCAAACTGATACGAACCACGCCAACCCGTGACGAAACCCGTAACCAAGAGAAGAAACCAAAACCGTTTCCTAAGACAAGTTCGTAGGAATGGAACCGCGACCCGTTACCTATGACGAGGTAAGAACCTTGGTATGGTGAAGACGCCACAATCAACAAGGGAGGGTTGATTGATAAGTCGAAGATTTCAAACGCCACGGATAATTCCGATAAGTTTGAGAGTTGTTCAAAGAACCAAAGAGAAATTCTATCTCACAAATACCATGAAAATTGTCTGCCTCTTCTCATTGATATGATGCCTATTTATAGGCTGAAAGTTACAAATCTGAATTCGGAAATTACAAGCATTAAAATCAAAGAGACTCAAGTCTACGACGAAAAAGGAAATTTCAAATTACAATCAATTAGCAAGGAAATCATTGCTAAGACAAAAATGAAAAGTCCACAATTTATTATTCCTAATTTTACTAGAGACCTAAATAAGAGAGTTGACCCTCCTCCCATTATTTTGGTGAATTAATGCCCAAGATACACGCCCATTAATTGAGAAGATTAAGTTTGACTTGGGCTGAAATCCTCTAGAACTTGGATCAAGTTGATGCAATTTAATTCCTCACGTGGGCTTCCATCAATGGGCCTCCATGATTGTATTTGAGTGCAAACTCCTTGAATCAGCCCGTTAAGTGTTTCCTTGAACTTCTTAGCTCGAGCCCTCGTAACCGGTCTAATAGGAATTTGAATTGGATCCTTTGGAAACACACCTTGCTCCGCATCATTCCCCTCCTCTTGAAAAGGATTTGTCCTCAAATCATCCTCTATATCAAAAGGACTCAAGTCAGTAACATTGAAAGTGGCACTAACATTATACTCACCTGGTAAATCTAGCTTGTAAGCATTGTCATTGATGCGCTCTAGAACTTAGAAAGGGCCATCTCCTCTTGGAAGTAATTTGGAACGCCTTTGTGCCGGAAATCGCTCCTTCCTCATATGCAACCAAACCCAATCTCCAGGCTCAAAAATTAGTTTGGAGCGTCCCTTGTTGGCTTGCTTAACACATTGCTCCGTCCTTCGCTCAATGTTGAGTCTTGTCTTCTCATGAATCTGCCTGACAAAATCAGCCTTATTTTTGCCATCTAAATAAACACGCTCAGATATTGGTAAAGAAGATAAATCTAATGGAGTCAATGGATTAAAACCATACACAATTTCAAAAGGTGAAAATTTAGTAGCGGAATGAACAGTACGATTGTAAGCAAATTCAACAGTAAACAATCATCCCAAATCTTAATGTTTTTGCTAATGATAGCCCTCAATAAATTAGATAAAGTCCTCTTAACTACTTCGGTCTGACCATCAGTCTTGTGGGTGACAAGTGGTAGAAAACAATAGCTTAGTACCTAACTTACTCCACAAAGTCTTCCAAAAGTAGCTTAGGAATTTAGCATCCCTATCCGAAACAATTGTTCTAGGCATACCATGTAATCGCACAATCTCCCTAAAGAACAAATCAGCAATATGTGAAGCGTCATTCGTTTTATGACAAGGGATAAAATGTGTCATCTTAGAGAACCTATCTACCACCACAAAAATTGAATCTTTTCCACGCTTACTCCTAGGCAAACCTAACACAAAGTCCATAGAAATATCAATCCAAAGGTGATTAGGAATAGGTAGTGGCGTATACAAACCGTGGGCTTGTACTCGGGATTTGGCTTGCTTACAATTAATACACCTACCGCAAAACCTCTCAATGTCTCTTTTCATGCGTGGCCAAAAGAAGTGTTCCTGCAAAATAGCCAAGGTCTTAGCAATTCCAAAATGTCCCATTAACCCTCCGCTATGGGATTCCTTAACTAGCAACTCACGCAAAGAACAAATCGGCACACATAACTTATTCTCCCGAAATAAAAATCCTTCAATTCTGTAAAACTTACCCACTGCGTTTTTCTCACAAGCTTGAAATGCCTCAGAAAAATCTTGGTCTAAAAGGTATAATTCCTTAATGTGCTCAAAACCAAGTAATTTTGCATCAAGAGTAGAGAGTAATGCATACCTGTGAGAAAGTGCATCGGCAACCACATTCTCCTTACCTTGCGTATACTTGATGACGTATGGAAATGTCTCGATGAACTCCATCCAACGTGCATGTCTCTTGTTCAACTTTTGTTGTCCTTTCAAATGCTTTAATGATTCATGATCGGTGTGAATCACGAACTCTTTGGGCCAAAGATAATGTTGCCACGTTTGCAAGGCCCGAACTAATGCGTACAACTCCTTGTCATAAGTTGGGTAGTTTAAAGCTGCCCCATTTAACTTCTCACTAAAGTACGCAATTGGTCGTCCATCTTGCATGAGTACGGCGCCAATACCTACACCTGAAGCATCACATTCAATCTCAAACGTTTTATCAAAGTTAGGTAAAGACAATAATGGAGCGTTTGTTAATTTTTACTTGATTAGCTGAAACGCCTTTTCTTGCTCCTCCCCCCACTTGAATCCAACGTTCTTCTTAATTATTTCTGTGAGTGGTGCGGCCAAAGTACTAAAGTCCTTCACAAATCGCCGACAGAAACTGGCAAGTCCATGAAAGCTTTGAACTTCACCTATGCTTGTGGGACTCGGCCACTCTTGAATTGCACGGACCTTTTCATCATCAACCTGTATTCCTTGTGCACCAACAACAAAACCAAGAAACACAAGCCTATCGGTGCAAAACGTGCATTTCTTCAAGTTAGCAAACAACTTTTCTTTTCTAAGCACATCTAAAACTGATTTTAAATGCACAACATTGTTACAAATGCTGCTCCACATGCCCCTAGTGCTCAAGGAAGTGACTTGGAGATTCATCTTGAAGATTTTAATAGACCAATCACCAGGGCCCAAGCTAAAAGGTTAAAGGAACAACTTCAACTATTTGTGCAAAATTGGGTAGATAATGGGCTGTCTAAGCATGGAGATTTTAAAGAGCCCAATTTGATTAATGTAATTGGGCTAAAAGACTAGCTTTGGATTCAGCCCATCTTATTTCCAACCATTCAAGTGGTGTCCAGATTCATTCACTAATTAATGGCATGAATCAAGGAGTTATTTTGACATTCATGATGGCAAGAATCAAGGAATCACTAATGGCATGAATCAAGGAGTAATTTTGGCATTGATGAGAGGGTTGACTCCACCTTGATTAGTGTCTAGGCTCAAGATACATTCTGGTTGTAAAATCTATAAATAGGGCTGTTTAATTTTATTTTGTGGCATCTGAATATTTCTTCAAACATTTCCTATATGGAATTTAAGAGAGTTTTCTTTCTTGTGATTTTATGCTTAAGGTGTTGAATTGATGCAATTGAGTTTGTCTTTGTATTTCAATTCTACTTCCTATTTCTATTGTTCTTGATTGCTTTGATCTTGGGTTCAAGGGTATTCTCTTGGGTTTTTGTCAACACGCATTTCTTGGGTGATAGAACAAATCAACCTGAATTACTTTGGTGTGAAATCAAATCTGGTTGTGAGTGATAAAGAGTTCGAAGAAACAATTTGGGTCTTGGGGTTCCGCATCAAACATGATCATCCAAGTTTTTGCTATAAATGAGAATATCATCAAAATAAACAACAACAAACCTACCTATGTATGCACGCAAAACATGATTCATCAATCTCATAAATGTGCTCGGTGCATTAGTTAATCCAAAAGGCAATACTAACCACTCATACAATCCATGTTTTGTCTTGAAGGCAGTTTTCCATTCATCACCCTCTTTCATGCGAATTTGATGATATCCACTTTTCAAATCAATTTTAGAAAATATACAAGCACCATGCAATTCATCCAACATATCATCTAAGCGAGGAATAGGATGTCAATACTTTACCGTTATGTTGTTGATGGCTCGGCAATCAACACACATCCTCCAAGTCCCATCCTTCTTAGGCACAAGTAGAACCGGAACAGCACATGGGCTCATGCTTTCCCGTACATACCCTTTCTCCAGTAATTCACTAACCTGCCTTTGAAGCTCCTTGGTTTCCTCGGGGTTGCTCCTATAAGCCGGTCGGTTTGGGATCGTCGCACCAGGTACAAAGTCAATTTGATGCTCAATCCCTCGCATTGGAGGTAAGCCAGGTGGGGTGTCTTCAGGAAAGACATCATCATAATCCTGCAAAAGAGAGTTAATATTGCTCGGCAAATTTCCAGCAAGATCATTAGTACACAAAAAAGCCTCGTTGTACATAAGTACTATAAAAGGCTGTTGTAATTGTAAAGCTCTCTTGATCTCACTTTTTTTTGCAATGAAATAATGTTTTTCCTCTCTTAAACTCACCAAGGCCAAATTTGATTTCTTTTTTTCTTTCTCAATTTTTTTGGCCTCTCTCTCTTTTTCTCTCGAATTTTGACTCGTTTCTTTTCTCTCATTCTCTTCCTTTTGATCTCTCTCTTCTTTTTGATCACTCTCTTTTTTTAACCTCACTTGATCCTCATATACTTGTTGTGGTGTCAAAGGTACAAGAGTGATTGGACGTTGATTGAGTACAAAAGAGTATTTATTGGTAAACCCATCATGCTTGACCTTTCGATCAAACTGCCATGGTCGCCCTAGCAACAAATGTCCGGCTTGCATTGGAACGACATCACATAATACCTCATCTTCATATTTTCCAATTCGAAATGCAACTAACACTTGTTTGCTTACCTTTAATTCACCGCTATCATTCAACCACTGTAACTTGTAAGGCCTAGGGTGTCTCAATGTGTGTAAGCCTAGTTTCTCCACCATAGTTGTGCTAGCAACATTAGTACAACTACCACCATCAATAATCACACTACATACCTTATTTTTGACGTAACACCTAGTGTGAAAGATGTTTTCTCGTTGCACTTCGTCCTTCTCCTTGGCTTGTACACTCAAAGCCCTTCTCGCCACCAACAAATCTCCGTGTACAGCAAATTCTTCTCCATAAACGTCCTCCAATGGTGGCATATCATCAGTGTCGGAGTCTTCATCATCGGTCACAACATCTCCATTGTCTCGCATCACCATAACCCGCTTGTTTGGGCATTGACTCGCTATGTGACCCCTGCCTTGACATTTAAAGCATTTAATATCACAATTTCGTGCAGTAGTAGTGTCGAGTTTACCTTGAGAATCACGGCTGGTGTTCTCTGGCTTATGATCAAATTTAGGCTTGAGAGTTGAGGACGACTGTGGCTTGACCTCCTTTCTTGAAGAACTTGGTTTCCAAGGGTTAGACCCTGGGTTGTGGCCTGCACGGGTGCCCCCCCTCCTCTTGAGTTGTCGCTCCACGATAATGGCCATGTGCACCATGTCCTCGATCTCCACATAATGTTGCATCTCTACCCGGTCATGAATGTCTTGATTCAACCCTTGCAAGAACCTTGCCATGGTTGCCTCGGGATCCTCTTCTACATTGGCTCTAATCATGGCTTTCTCCATTTCTTGATAATACTCTTCTACACTCTGATGCCCTTGCCTAAGCCCTTGCAAACTCTTGTATAATTCCCGGTAATAATGGCTCGGCACAAATCGCTTCCTCATCACCGATTTCATATCTTTCCATGTTGCAATCGGACGCTCCCAGTTTCGACGCCTATTCAACACCAACTGATCCCACCAAACAAGAGCATAGTCAGAAAATTCAATGGCTGCTAGTCTCACCTTCTTAAGCTTAGAATAATTGTGGCAATCGAATACTAACTCCACTTTCTTTTCCCACTCAAGATAGGCTTCTGGATCGGCTTTTCCTTGGAACGGCGGAATTTTCATTTTAATGCTACCCAAATTATTGTCCTCCCAATTCCTAACTTCTCTATTCCCATTCCCTCGTCTGAACCTACCCCGATTCAATGGTGCTTCATTCAACTCTTCCAACTCCTCCTCTTCTCCTTCAACGTCACCCCAATGCTCTATTTGTTGCATTCGCCTAGGTGGTGGCCTAACAGGTGAATTTCGTTGTCTCCTATTCTCCAATTCTAACCTATCCATCCTTTCATGGAGTTGCTCATTCTCAGCCCTCATTATTCGTCTCACCTCTCCCAATATCGCTTATATTTGTAGGTGAGGGATGGGTGACTGTTGTACCTCTTCCGTTGAGTTTTCTTCTTGGTTGCGTGACATGGTTATAACCTGCAAAATGAAAATAGAAACAATATAGAAAGAACCTCACCACACTCCCTCACGTGTATCACTCGAAATTATTATTCACTCAATTTCGCTCGTGTTTCACTCAATTGGCTTTTACCCTCTAATATGCTCACCTCTCTTGCCTTTTTCCACTCGTGAATTCTCTTTCGGTTCTTTTCGAACTAACAAACAGTATTCAAAATTACACGTAGCAATTTACCAACCAACAGACTTACCAACTAAAAGGTAATACTGATATGAACTAGCGCAACAATATTTTGGATTCTCAAAAAAAATTCCGACTCAAAAATTTTCACACTTGAAATAAGAGTCAGATTAAGACTCGTGGACACACGAATAATAGAAAGAAAACAAAATTTTTGTTGAAGAGTTTCCAAACTCCTGTTTTTTTTTTTTTTTTTTCCGATCCTCTTGTTTTCTTCTTTTCTTTTCTTTCTTTTTTTTTTTTTTTTTTTCAATAAAAACTAGAACGAATGGAAACGGAACTTAAAGACGGAAACAAAGAAAGTGAAAGGATAGGTAAACCTGACCTAGAACCGTGCTCTGATACCAAACTGATACGAACCACGCCAACCCGTGACGAAACCCGTAACCAAGAGAAGAAACCAAAACCGTTTCCTAAGACAAGTTCGTAGGAATGGAACCGCGACCCGTTACCTATGACGAGGTAAGAACCTTAGTATGGTGAAGATGCCACAATCAACAAGGGAGGGTTGATTGATAAGTCGAAGATTTCAAACTCCACGGATAATTCCGATAAGTTTGAGAGTTGTTCAAAGAACCAAAGAGAAATTCGATCTCACAAATACCATGAAAATTGTCTGCCTCTTCTCATTGATATGATGCCTATTTATAGGCTGAAAGTTACAAATCTGAATTCGGAAATTACAAGCATTAAAATCAAAGAGAATCAAGTCTATGACGAAAAAGGAAATTTCAAATTACAATCAATTAGCAAGGAAATCATTGCTAAGACAGAAATGAAAAGTCCACAATTTATTATTCCTAATTTTACTAGAGACCTAAATAAGAGAGTTGACCCTCCTCCCATTATTTTGGTGAATTAATGCCCAAGATACACGCCCATTAATTGCGAAGATTAAGTTTGACTTGGGCTGAAATCCTCTAGAACTTGGATCAAGTTGATGCAATTTAATTCCTCACGTGGGCTTCCATCAATGGGCCTCCATGATTGTATTTGAGTGCAAACTTGATGTGAGAAGCACACATGACATTGGAGTTGATGGTGCACGCGACAAGGATGGTCGTTCCAAGGATGAATTGAGTATACCCGATGGACCAATCACCAGAGCAAGGTCAAAGAGGTTAAAAACGGCATTTCAAGGCTTTGTGCAACATTTTATTGACTTGGAGCTGAGGGCGCGTGATAAGGCTTATGGTGGACCTTCGATAGTGGCCTACGGTGGACCATCAAGTGGAGTCAAGGGACCAGCCCAATATGTCAACCTAATTGGCACATATGGGCCTAATATTAAAGTCTAGAATTTAATATGTTTCAGACCATTATATAAATAAGCATGTCATGGGCTATGCATGTGATTTTTTAATGAGGTGTCATGTTTATATTGTTTTGGGCTTGTTTATTTGAATTTGAACAGTAGGCTTTATATTTAAGCCCATTAGGGGCATATTTAGGGTTTCTTTGTGAACTATAGTAACTATAAATACATGTTTGTGCCTCCTTTATGGGGGAGGACGAGATTTTGCTAAAAGAATGAGAGGTTATTTATCCTAAGTTCTTCATTGAACTTTTAATTGAACTTATCAGGGGTTAATCTAACCTTTGTGGCGTTCATTCTTCTCTTGAGTCTTGGTTTTTGTTTGCAATACAACAACAGGTCAAGATTTCATATATTTGAATCTTGTATTGGGATTTGGGGTTCTTGATCCAAATCTGGTTTTGGGGGTTTCAAGACTTGATTCTTGGGGTTTCCGTATCATTTGGTATCAGAGCTTTGGCTCAAACAGGTTCTATTCTATCTTATTTGTGTTAATTCATCTTGCTTAAATTCTGGTTCCTTTGTTAATTTTTTTTTTTGGTTGAATCTGTGACATATATATAAAAAAAAAAAAAAAAAAAAAAAAGAAAAAAAGAAAGATACAAAAAAAAAAAAAAAAACAGAACCTTTAAATCGTTTGCAGCTATTACAATCAAGTAGCTGAATCTCTGTTCGTTTGCTTCAAATGTTCGTTTGGTATTAATTTCAGCCTAAGTATTCATTGAATTGCAATTTATAAATTGCGCTTGGAATTGGGGCTGTTAGGGTTTGTTTGTTAACTAATTCAACTTAGATTTGGGATTTACTATTGTTCTTGATTCCCTTGATTTGAAAACCATTAGAACATCAATTGAACCAACCATTATCTGAATTTCGTGCATATCTGTTCTTGTTTCTTCTTTTTGTCAGTTTGTTCGCATATTGCTTCCAATCTTGTCTAAATTCCTCCTAAATCCTTTAAATTTCGTTTCTGTTCATTTTCTTTGGTTCTTTCTCCGTTGCCATTGTCTTGAGTTAATTGAATCGCTGCAAGTTAGTGACTCTTGATTTGTATTGGTGATTAGTTTCTTCAAGAACTAAAGGAAAAATAGAGAATGGTGAGTGCCATAAGAGTGCCAGAAAAGGCCATTGAAAAGAGTGAAACACGAGTGGATTGGAGTGATATTTAATTGAGAGTAAACACGTGAGGGAGTGTTTGGTGAGGTCATTTTTTTTATTACTAATATTTTCTTGCAGGTTTAAAAACATGTCTAATCATGAAAGTGAAGTCGCCAATCCGGATCTGAATTTTACGATTCGGGCAATGCAACAACAATTTGAGCGAATGAATCTTGTTTTTGGAGAAATAAGGGACCGAATGGATAGGCAAGACGCTGTCATAACTGACTTGCGTAGGGAGCCACCTATGCGAGCTCAAAATGGTAGAAGACATGTGAGGCGAGTTGCTTCCCCACCTGTACATGAATTTGATGATGAGGTATCTGATGATGTTGAAGATGAAGAAGAGCAAGTTGCATATGATGGTAGATATATGGCTCGAGGTGGAAGGCAAGAAAGAAGAGCACGAAGAGATTATAGAGGTCAGAATCGGCAAGTTGGCAATAGAAATTATAGAGGTCAGAATTGACAAGATGACAACATCAGTAGTATAAAGATGAAGATACCACCATTCCAAGGCAAAAATGACCCTGATGTGTACCTTGAATGGGAGCGTAAGGTGGAACTAGTCTTCGAATGCCATAATTATTCCGAAGAAAAGAAGGTGAAGCTTGCTGCAGTTGAATTCACTGATTATGCACTTGTGTGGTGGGATCAATTGTTGTTGACAAGGAGGAGAAACCGTGAGAGGCTTATTGACACTTGGGATGAGATGAAGGCTGTCATGAGGAGACGATTTGTTCCTAGTCATTATTATCGAGAGCTTTATCAGCGTTTGCAAGGTCTTACACAAGGCTCCAAAAATGTGGAAGATTATCATAAAGAGATGGAGATGGCTATGATTCGAGCAAACATTGAAGAGGACAGAGAGGCCACTATGGCTAGATTTTTAAGTGGGCTAAATCGAGATATTGCCAATATAGTTGAATTACAACCTTATGTGGAGTTAGAAGATATGGTGCATATGGCAATGAGAGTGGAGAAGCAATTGAAATGCAGAGGGGCAGCAAGAGGTGGGTTTAATGCAAGTTCAGGTTCAAGTTCTAATTGGAGGTCCAATTTGGGAAAGAAAGATGATAAAGCTGTTTCGAAGTCTAAGGAAGATGAAAACAAGCATAAAAGCCATGGGGACAGCAAAGAGAAAGGTAAAACCACTTTCCATCCTCAAAAAAATAGAGATATTAAATGCTTTAAGTGTTTGGGGACTGGACATATTGCTTCTCAATGCCCCAACAAAAGGGCAATGATTTTGCGTGACAATGGGGATATAGAGACTGAGGATGATGAGAGTGATTCTATGCCACCTTTGGATGATGCTAGTGATGTAGAGTATGCCGTGGAGGGTAATGCTTTGGTTATAAGGCGTGCATTGAATACTCAAGTGAAAAGGAATGATGGTGATGAGGTTCAGAGAGATAATATCTTTCACACGAGATGTCTTATTCATGATAAAACATGTAGTATGATCATTGACGGTGGTAGTTGTGTGAATGTAGCTACTACTACTTTGGTGGAGAAATTGAATTTGCCTATTTTGAAATATCCTAGGCCATACAAATTGCAATGGTTAAACGAGTGCGGAGAAGTTAAGGTGAATAGGCAGGTACTAGTTTCGTTTTCCATTGGAAGGTATAAGGATGAGGTGTTGTGCGATGTGGTACCTATGCATGCTGGTCATTTGTTGCTTGGTAGGCCTTGACAATTTGATAGACGTGTCTTTCATGATGGGTACAAAAATAGATACACGTTTGAGAAAGATGGGAGAAAGATTACACTTGCTCCTTTAACTCCAACGCAAGTGTATGAGGATCAATTAGGGATTAAGAGAGCTTTTGATGAGAAGAATAAGAGTGGAGTTGAAAAGAGTGAAAAGAGAGATTTTGAGAATGAGAGCAAAGTAAGTTTGAGTGAAAATAAAAAGTGTTCAATTGAAAAGAAAAAGAATGCAGTCCAAAATGAGGGAAAAGAGAAAGAGAGTAAAGTGAGTTTATTTGCGAAAGAAAGAGATGTTAAGAGTGCCTTTTTTGCAAACAAGCCAATATTTGTACTTTTGTACAAAGAGGCTTATTTAAATGATTTTAATCTTAACACTTCTTTGCCTAGTGTTGCTGTTGCTCTTTTACAGGAATTTGAGGATGTTTTTCCTGAAGAGATACCGAAGGGGTTACCACCAATCAGAGGGATAGAACATCAAATTGATTTGTTGCCCGGAGCTGCTATTCCAAATCGACCGGCCTATAGAAGTAATCCTGAGGAGACGAAGGAACTTCAAAGGCAAGTTGAAGAGCTTTTAGCAAAGGGACATGTTCGTGAAAGCATGAGTCCGTGCTCCGTTCCTGTTTTATTGGTGCCAAAGAAAGACGGAACATGGCGGATGTGTGTGGATTGTCGACCTATCAACAAAATAACGGTAAAGTATCAACATCCCATTCCTCGTTTAGATGACATGCTTGATGAACTACATGGATCCACCATCTTTTCTAAAATTGATCTTAAAAGTGGTTATCACCAAATTAGGATGAAAGAAGGAGATGAGTGAAAAACTGCTTTTAAAACAAAACATGATTTATATGAATGGTTGGTTATGCCTTTTGGTTTAACTAATGCACCTAGCACGTTTATGCGTCTTATGAACCATGTATTGCGTGCATTTATAGGCAAATTTGTGGTTGTCTATTTTGATGACATTTTAGTATATAGCAAGAGCTTACATGATCATATTAGTCATTTGAGATGTGTGTTTGAAGCTTTGAGACGTGAAAAACTATATGCTAACTTGACAAAGTGCACTTTTTGCATAGATAGACTTGTGTTTCTTGGGTTTGTTGTTAGTGCTAGGGGCGTGGAAGTTGATGAAGAAAAAGTGAAGGCCATCAAAGATTGGCCCACCCCAACATCAACAACGGAAGTGAGGAGCTTTCATGGCTTAGCTGGATTTTATCGGAGGTTTGTGAAAAATTTCAGCACCATTGCCGCACCTTTAACTGAGATCATCAAGAAAGATGTAGGTTTTAAGTGGGGCGAAGCGCAAGAAATTGCATTCAACACTTTGAAAGAAAAGCTAAGTTCTGCTCCCTTACTTCTTTTACCAAATTTTTCTAAAACATTTGAAATCGAATGTGATGCTTCTGGTATTAGTATAGGTGCTGTTCTCATGCAAGACAAACGACCCATTGCTTACTTCAGTGAAAAACTCAATGGGGCTGCCTTGAATTATTCCACATACGACAAAGAGCTCTATGCTTTGGTAAGGGCATTGGAAACATGGCAACATTATTTATGGCCAAAGGAATTCGTGATCCACACTGATCATGAGTCCTTGAAGCACTTGAAGGGGCAAACTAAATTGAATCGACGTCATGCAAAATGGGTGGAATTCATTGAAACCTTTCCTTATGTGATTCAGTACAAGCAAGGTAAAGAGAATGTGGTAGCTGATGCACTTTCTAGGAGATATGCCTTAATCACAACTTTAAGTTCTAAGCTTTTAGGATTTGAACAAATTAAAGAAATGTATGCTACTGATTCTGATTTTGCCAATGTGTATAATGCGTGTGAGCATATAGCTTTTCAAAAGTTCTATAGGCATGATGGGTTCTTGTTTAGAGAAGGTAAATTGTGCGTGCCCATATATATGTTCTTTAAGGGAATTACTTGTGCGTGAGGCACATAGTGGAGGTTTAATGGGATATTTTGGTGTGGCTAAGACATTAGACATATTGCATGAACATTTCTTTTGGCCTATTATGCGTAGAGATGTAACAAGAATATGTTCTAAATGCATTTCATGTAGACAAGCTAAATCTACAATCTTACCGCATGGATTGTATACGCATTTACCTATTCCTACGGACCCTTGGGTTGATATTTCAATGGTAGAGATAGCATATTTGTTGTTGTGGATAGATTTAGCAAAATGGCGCATTTTATTGCATGTCACAAGACTGATGATGCAACAAATATTGCTGACTTGTTCTTTAGGGAGGTTGTGCGTTTGCATGGTGTTCCTAAGACAATTGTTTCTGATAGGGATGTTAAGTTCTTAAGCCATTTTTGGAAAGTTTTGTGGGGTAAGTTAGGAACTAAATTGCTTTATTCTACAACTTGTCATCCACAAACTGATGGACAAACAGAGGTAGTGAATAGAACTTTAGGAAACTTATTACGTGCCATTGTTGGTAAAAACTTGAAAACTTGGGAAGATTGTTCGCCATTTGTTGAGTTTGCATATAATAGGAGTGTGCATTCATCTACTGGTTGTTCACCATTTGAAATTGTGTATGGTTTCAATCCTTTAACTGTGTTAGATTTGATGCCTTTACCTTTGAATGAAGTTACAAGCTTAGATGGTCAGAAGAAGGCTGAATTGGTTAAAACCATTCATGAGAAAGCGCGGCAGCACATAGAAAAGAAAAACAAGACCTATGCCCAACAAGCCAATAAAGGGCGCAAACTTGTAACTTTTGAACCTGGAGATTGGGTTTGGGTGCACTTGAGGAAGGATAGATTTCCTACACGACGGAAGTCTAAGCTTGACCCTCGAGGCAATGGTTCTTTCCAAGTTTTAGAGAAGATCAATGATAATGCCTACAAGATTGATTTACCTGGTGAGTACAGTGTTTCTGCTACATTTAATGTTGCTGACATATCTCCTTTTGACATGGATGTAGATTCGAGGACGAATCTTTTTGAAGGGGGGGGAATGATGTGAGCAGCACACATGACATTGGAGTTGATGGTGCACGCGACAAGGATGGTCGTTCCAAGGATGAATTGAGTATACCCGATGGACCAATCACCAGAGCAAGGTCAAAGAGGTTAAAAACGGCATTTCAAGGCTTTGTGCAACATTTTATTGACTTGGAGCTGAGGGCGCGTGATAAGGCTTATGGTGGACCTTCGATAGTGGCCTACGGTGGACCATCAAGTGGAGTCAAGGGACCAGCCCAATATGTCAACCTAATTGGCACATATGGGCCTAATATTAAAGTCTAGAATTTAATATGTTTCAGCCCATTATATAAATAAGCATGTCATGGGCTATGCATGTGATTTTTTAATGAGGTGTCATGTTTATATTGTTTTGGGCTTGTTTATTTGAATTTGAACAGTAGATTTTATATTTAAGCCCATTAGGGCATATTTAGGGTTTCTTTGTGAACTATAGTAACTATAAATACATGTTTGTGCCTCCTTTATGGGGGAGGACGAGATTTTGCTAAAAGAATGAGAGGTTATTTCTCCTAAGTTCTTCATTGAACTTTTAATCGAACTTATCAGGGGTTAATCTAACCTTTGTGGCGTTCATTCTTCTCTTGAGTCTTGGTTTTTGTTTGCAATACAACAACAGGTCAAGATTTCATATATTTGAATCTTGTATTGGGATTTGGGGTTCTTGATCCAAATCTGGTTTTGGGGGTTTCAAGACTTGATTCTTGGGGTTTCCGTATCAAAACTCCTTGAATCAGCCCGTTAAGTGTTTCCTTGAACTTCTTAGCTAGAGCCCTCGTAACCGGTCCAATAGGAATTTGAATTAGATCCTTTGGAAACACACCTTGCTCCGCATCACAAACCCATATATATAACACCCAAGACCACCCTCGCTAACCGATGTGGGACTCATCATTCCCGACCCCTTTAGACTGCACGTCCTCGTGTAGAGAACCTTCGTACATGGTCCGACCAGACGAGGTGTGGCTCTGATACCATATGATACAGACTTACCTAACTCCTCCTTAAAAGCTAGCTTACAAGGGGAGGGTTGCAAACCCATATATATAACACCCAAGAACACCCTCGCTAACCGATGTGGGACTCATCATTCCTGACCCTTTTAAATTGCACGTCCTCAAAAGCCATATGATACGGACCTACCTAACTCCTCCTCAAAAGCCAGCTTGTAAGGGGAGGATTGCAAACCCATATATATAACACCCAAGACCACCCTCGCTAACCGATGTGGGACTCATCATGTGACCTCTTCCCAAACACCTAAAACAATTGTTATCCCTATTTCTCCCTTGGGTTGCCTCGGTCTTGCCCTTATCATGGCTTCTATCTCTACCCTCCTTAGGCTTAGTAGTTTCAGCCTTAGGCTTTTGAGATGTCTTATCTTCCTTTCTACTCCAATTCGACTTCCAAGTGGATATGGAACCCGAATTGCTACCATATCGTGACATCAAACCCCTTCTTTTGAGTTACCTCTCCACTTTCATAGCCATATGGACCAAGTCCTCAAGCTCCACATAATGCTGCAACTCAACAATATTGGCAATATTTTCATTCAATCCTTATAGAAATCTTGCCATAGTAGCCTCTCTATCCTCCTCTATATTAGCTCTGACCATGGCTATCTCCATCTCCTTATAATAGTCTTCCACACTCTTAAAACCTTGTGTTAGGCTCTGCAATCGTCGGTATAGCTCCCTATAGTATGATCTAGGAGCAAACAGTTTCCTCATAACAGTTTTCATCTCACCCCAAGTGTTTATAGGACGTTCCTCATTTCTCCTTCTATCTAGCACTACTTGGCCCCACCAAACCACAGCATAATCCACAAACTCAGCTGCGGCTAACTTTACCTTCTTTTCCTCAGTAAAATTATGACACTCAAAGACTAACTCTACTCGTTTCTCCCACTCTAAATACACATAAGGATCAGTCTTCCCTTGGAAAAAGGGTATCTTCATCTTAATGCTACCGAGATCCCTATCGGGTCTATTGGGTCTATCATCCCATCTTACTCTCTCATTCCCATCCCCATAGTACTTACGATCTCCATTGCCATTACCTCTTCCTCTACGACCACCTCTAATTCAGCCCCTATTAAAATTAATGGCATTGTCATCTCCTTCAAAATCTTCTCCATAGAACATCCCATAATCAGCTTCAAATTCATCATTACCACTATGCTCTTCCGGAGCTCTCATTTGCTGTCCCCTTTGCAAAGTAGCTATGGCCTCATCTTGCCTATCCATTTGATCCCTAATCTCTCCAAACACCAACTTCATCCTCTCAAATTGTTGTTGCATCGCTTTGAGAACGAACGACTCATTACCCTTTTCTCCTCCTTCAACTTCTTTATCGTTATCCGTAGACATGATTGACACCTGCAAGAATGTTAGTAAAAGTAACCTCACAACACTCCCTCACGTGTTTCACTCTAATCACTCACGTGTTTGACACTCAATGATTTTGATTTAACTCAACACTCCCTGTCCACACTCAAACTTTTCTCACTAAGTTCTTTATAGAACTAATCAATCACAAAACGGTCACCCTTGAAATAATCGCCCTAGACAAATCTCGACAAAGAAAAACGCACACACAAAGAACACGAAAGAAATAAGGACCAACAATGACACTAGAATGATAAAATAACGAAAAGCAATCTGATCTCATGAAAAGATTTCGAACACCGCAAAGATCTTGATTTGCAAATAAGGTAAATTAATATCAACTCACTTCAATCCAAGCAATTTATGGCATTCAAACTTTTTTTTTTTTATGGATATATATTTTTTTCTTTTCTTTTTTTTTTTCTGGTACTTTTTTTTTTTTTTTTTTTTTTTTTTTCCCTAAATCAAACTAGAATGCACTCTATATGGATTGTAAATTGTGGAGTTGAACCAAAAACAAGATTTTGATATGAATCTTGCAAATCAAGAAATATGATGATGAATCAAGAAACCTTAGAATGTGTTTTGCAAGAATCTTGATTTTTGGATGCGGTTCAAGTGCAAAATATAAAGATTCAAATCAAGTTTGTTGTAATCGGTTAAGATAGATGGTGATGTGCCGACTACAAGAAACTCAAGAATATATATATGACAGATAAAAGAAGTGGCGTGCAGTACCACAAGACACAAAAAAAAATAAAAAGAATGCTGATTGAATGATGGGTGATTATGTGCAGCACCAGAAGACAAAAATAAGGAAGATATATATATTTAATATTGACTGATTTTGGTACTACAATTCAATGAATGGTGATGCAGTTCATACGAAGCAAAAAGGCAAGTATGTGATCAGATACGAATTGGTGTGTGGCAGAATCAAGAAGCAAATAAAATACTGAGATGATGGTGGATGAAGTGACAAGAAGATGATGTGGTTGGTTTGGCACTCAATCTTGATGATGTTTTTTTTTTTTTTTTTTTGGTGCAGCAGCCAATAAAGTTATGCAAACTAGGATGATATGCAGCTAATTTAGAATTGAAACGAGAAAATTTAAATTCAAAACTCAAACCTGAATTAATAGTCTTATCGGTCTGGCGGTCTGGCAGCTTGAGCGATACAGGAATTCCGTTCTTCTTTCCAGCATCACACGACATGATTTGAATGAAGGAAAATTCCATCCTGGCTTGTCCACCTAGGGAATCGAGAAAATTATGTTGCCGGTGGTTGGTAGTTTTCAAATTTAAATCTAGAAAAAGGTTTTATAGCCATCACCGAAAATGATTTTCAGAAAAATAGAAATGGTTTATAAAAATGTATAATATGTAGTCTTTAATTGCATTATTCAACACTCACTGAGCACAAAGTTCACCCAAAATATTTTTATGTTTTATAAATAATCCTCCCCCAGGTACAGGTACAGGAGCGTTGATGGAAACCAATATAGCAATCATAAAGGAACACGAGACAATTGGACAATGAAGACAATAGAAGGCAATCAGACTAATCTTGAAAGCTATTGGGCTTAATCTTGAAGGCTTTGGATGCTAATTGGAGATAATTATAGGTAAAGTGGATTTATTTGGGCTTTAAATAAATTGGACTGAATTTATTTTTAATTGTAATGGGTTTTAAGTTAAGTTAGCTTATTTTATTTTGGTTTATTTTATTTGGGCTGACATATTATAATTAACTTAAGCCCATATTTAAATTATTTTAAACCCATGATTATATTTAGTGAGCCCAATTGTTAGGAGGCTAGAGTTTCATGTTATGTTATTTTCTTTGCCTATAAAAAGACTTATCTTGTAACCCCTAAAGAAAAAAATAAAAAGATGAATGAAGAGGCAGCCTGATGCGGAACCCCAAGACCCAAATTGTTTCTACGAACTCTTTATCACTCACAACCAGATTTGATTCACACCAAAGTAATTCAAGTTGATTTGTTCTATCACCCAAGAAATGCGTTTTGACAAAAACCCAAGAGAATACCCTTGAACCCAAGATCAAAGCAATCAAGAACAATAGAAATAGGAAGTAGAATTGAAAAACAAAGACAAACTCAATTGCATCAATTCAACACCTTAAGCATAAAATCACAAGAAAGCAAACTCTCTTAAATTCCATATAGGAAATGTTTGAAGAAATATTCAGCCCTCAAAATGAAATTAAACAGCCCTATTTAAAGATTTTACAACCACAATGTATATTGAGCCTAAGCACTAATTAAGGTGGAGTCAACCCTCTCATAAATGCCAAAAATCACTCCTTGATTCTTGCCATCATGAATGTCAAAATAACTCCTTGATTCTTGCCATTAATTAGTGAATGAATCTGGACACCACTTGAATGATTGGAAATAAGATGGGCTGAATCCAAAGCTAGTCTTTTAGCCCAATTACATTAATCAAATTGGGCTCTTTAAAATCTCCATGCTTAGACAGCCCATTATCAACCCAAATTTGCACAAATAGTTGAAGGTGTTCCTTTAACCTTTTAGCTTGGGCCCTAGTGATTGGTCCGTTAAAATCTTCAAGATGAATCTCCAAGTCACTTCCTTGAGCACTAGTGGCATGTGGAGCAGCATTTGTAACATTTCCCCGCCCTTCAAAAGGATTCGTCCTCGAATCAGATCCTGCATCAATATCAAAGGGAGATAAATCAGAAACATTAAAAGTAGCTGAAACACCATACTCACCAGGTAGATCAATGCGGTATGCATTGTCATTGATCTTTGCAACAACTTGAAAAGGTCCGTCTCCACGAGCATCCAATTTTGATTTCCTTTTGGAAGGAAATCTTTCCTTGCGCATGTGAACCCAAACCCAATCTCCTAGTTCAAATGACACCATGCGCCTTCCTTTGTTCACTTGAGATGCAATTTGCTCATTTCGCTTCTCTATCTTTTGTCTTGCTTTGTCATGAATGGATTTAACCATCTCTGCCCTTTTATATCCATCTGTATTAGAAATCTCACTCAAAGGAATAGGTAAAAGATCCAAAGGAGTTAGTGGATTAAATCCATACACAATTTCAAAAGAAGAAAACCCAGTGGTAGAATGCACACTCCTATTATATGCAAATTCAACAAAAGATAGATTATCTTCCCAAGTTTTAACATTCTTTCCAATCAAAGCACGCAACAATGTTCCCAAAGTCCTATTTACTACTTCAGTTTGCCCATCAGTTTGAGGATGGGAAGCAGTAGAAAACAATAATTTAGTACCAAGTTTGGACTAAAGTACTCGCCAAAAGTGACTCAAAAATTTAACATCTCGATCCGACACAATGGTTTTTGGAATGCCATGTAAACGCACAATCTCTTTAAAGAATAAATTAGCAATATGTACAGCATCATCAGTTTTATGGCATGGTATGAAATGAGCCATTTTGGAAAAACGATCCACAACCACAAAAATTGAGTCCTTTCTATTTCTAGTTCTTGGTAGACCCAAAACAAAGTTCATAGAAATGTCAACCCAAGGATTTGTTGGTACTGGCAAAGGCATGTATAATCCATGGGGTTGAGTTCTAGATTTAGCTTGTCTACATGAAATGCAACCAGAACAGATTTTCTCAACACTCTTACGCATATTAGGCCAAAAGAAGTGTTCATGCAAGATGCTCAAAGTTTTGTCAATGCCAAAATGTCCCATAAGACCTCCACTATGAGCTTCACGAACAAGCAATTCCCTAATTGAACTATTAGGCACACATAATTTTTCTCCTTTAAAAAGAAATCCCTCATGCCTATAGAAATCACGGAATGCAGCATGCTCACAAGCATTATAAACATTAGAGAAATCACTATCATGTGCATACAAATCCTTCAAATGCTCAAATCCCAACAACTTAGTTGAAAGAGTAGAGATTAAAGCATACCTTCTAGATAACGCATCTGCCACGATGTTCTCTTTACCAACAATAGACTAAAAAACAAGATACCAAGTGAGGGTTCCATTTTAACAATAGTGGGGAAGTGAAGGTCACTAAACAAGTGAGGGTTCCATTTGCTATTGGAAGGTACCATGATGAAGTTAATTGTGATGTTGTTCCTATGCAAGCTAGTCACTTGTTGTTAGGTAGACCATGGCAATGGGATAGGAGAGTGAACCATGATGGATATCTTAATAGGTACATGGTTGAGAAAGAAGACAAAAAGTTTACTCTTCTTCCTTTGACCCCTAAACAGATCTTTGAAGATCAATTGCAACTTGAGAAGTCTTATGGAGAGTTCGTTCAAATAGAGGCCGAGAGAAAAAGAAAAGAGAGTGGAAAAGAAAAAGAGAAAAGAGAAAAAAACAAAAATAAGATGAGAGAATGAGGTTGGATCGAAATTCTCACTAAAACAAAAAATAAAACTTTTACAACACTCAAAACACCTCACAATACAAAGCTTTGCTTTGTTTCTCACACACTCACTAGAAGCTTTGCTTCTCTTATGTTTTCTTCTTCTTTGTGATGATTAGACCTCATGCAAGAGGGGCTATATATAGTGTTAGAGAATTAATCTAAACCATTCAAATTAACAAATACAAATAAATCCTAACCACACAATTTCACCAACCAAACAAATACTTTTAAATTGCATTATTGACTCACCTAACCTTACACCTAACTTTAGAAGGTTCTTCTTGATGGACTTAGGCTTGGTAATAGGCTTGCTCAAAACAAGTCTATAACAAGTTTATATTTTCAGCACCCCCTCTTAAACTTGTTTTACCATGCCAAGCAAGCTTCTTAATCTCGCAAAATCTTCAAACTTTAGTGGTTTGGTGAAAATATCTGCGATCTGATCCTTTGACCTTACGTATTCCATTTGCACATTTCTTTTTGCTATGCATATCGATATGTTTGCTTCTGTCATGGAACACCGGATTCTTTGCTAAGGCGATGGCTGACTTATTGTCTACACAAATCTCAGTTGGTTCTTCTTGTGGCAAGCTTAATTCCTTCAATAAATTTCTGAGCCAAATTGCATGACAAACACACGAAGTAGCAGCTACGTATTCGGCTTCACAGGTGGATAGTGTGACAATCGGTTGCTTCCTTGACATCCATGTGAAAGCTGTGTTTCCTATAAAGAATGCAAACCCACTGGTGCTCTTTCTATCATCTGTATCTCCACCCCAATCACTATCGCTATATCCAACAAGTTTGAAGTCATTTGAAATTGAATAGAACAAGCCAAAGTCAATTGTACCTTTGATATAGCGAAGGATTCTCTTAGCTGCCTTGAAATGGGTAGTTATTGGATTCTCCATATAACGACTCACCAGTCCAACTGCATAAAGGATGTCAGGTCTTGTATAAGTCAAGTACCTCAAACTTCCAACCAAACTCTTAAAGAGTGTTGGATTCACTTTTTCTGCTTCATCATGCTTAGACAGTTTGACTCCACATTCCACCGGTGTGCTTATTGGATTGCAATCATCCAACTTGAATTTCTTAAGTATCTCCCTTGCATAGCTTTCTTGGGAGATAAAGATGCCATCTTCATTTTGCTTGACTTCGATACCAAGGTAGTATGCCATCAATCCGATGTCGGTCATCTCGAATTCCTCGGCCATTGCTTTCTTGAATTCTTCAAAAAAACTTGGATTATTACCGGTGAAAATTAAATCATCCACATACAAACATACAATCAAAACATCTCCATCTTTGAATTTGATGTAGAGAGCATGTTCATGAGGACATTTGGTGAAGCCATTCTCTTTGAAGTATTTGTCAATCCGATTGTTCCATGCCCTTGGTGCTTGCTTCAACCCGTAAAGAGCTTTCTTTAGTTTTAGAACTTTGTCTTCGTGGCCTTTGACTTCATAGCCTGATGGTTGCTGAATGTAGACTTCTTCTTCAAGGACTCCATTTAGGAAGGCGGATTTTACATCCATATGATGAATCTTCCACTTATTCTGAGCTGCCAAAGAAATTATTAGTCTTATAGTTTCTAATCGAGCAACAGGAGCAAATACCTCATCATAGTCAATTCCAGCTTTTTGACTATAGCCTTTTGCAACAAGTCTTGCCTTATGTTTTTCTATCTCTCCCTTAGCATTTCTCTTTATCTTGTACACCCATTTGACACCAATTGCTTTGTGTCCTTTTGGAAGTATTACGAGCTTCCAAGTATCATTCTTTTCAATGGATTTGATTTCTTCATTCATTGCATCTTTCCACTTCTTGTTTTGTACAGCTTCTTCAAAGCTCACTGGTTCGGAATCAGGAAAGAGATAGAAAAGTGTGAGATTATCAGGTTGTTCAGTTACCTCATAAAGATCTTGCAGGTTTCTTGTACGCTCCACATCTCTTTCATTCAGAAATGATGGTGGTGAGTTTCCATTATCTGTTGAGGCTGGTGATGCTGGTGGTGTAGTGGGTTCTTGTTCTGCTTGCTTCATTCTTGGTTGCTCCTCCTTCTCTTCTTCAAAGTAGGGAAGGAAACTGTAATCTTCATCATGTGTTTTCCAATTCCATGTGCTTTCTTCATCTAATACAACATCACGGCTGATGATAGTCCTTCCATTGTTTGGATTATACATCTTGTAGCCTTTAGAATAATTATCGTACCCAATGAAGATGAACTTCTCACTTTTGTCATCAAGCTTACTTCTTCTTTCGTCTGGTACATGTACATGAGCTATGCTTCCAAAGACTCTCAGGTGGGAAATACCTGGCTTCCTTCCATTCCATGCTTCTTGTGGTGTCTTTCCCAACACACTTCTTGTTGGAGATCGATTTGATAGGTATACTGCGCAAGCTACAGCTTCCGCCCAAAATTCCTTCGGTAATCTTTTGCTTTTCAGCATACTTCGTGCCATATTGAGAATTGTTCTGTTCTTTCTTTTTGCAACACCGTTTTGTTGAGGGGATCTCGGAACGGTTAGAGGACGTCTGATTCCATTTGCTTCGCAGAACTCTCGGAACTCTTTTGAGGTGAACTCTTCTCCTCGATCAGATCTCATTGCTTTTATCTGGTAGCCACTTTCTTTCTCCACAGCAGTTTTAAATTTCTTGAATACTTCAAAGACTTCTGATTTCTGTTTCAAGAAATATACCCACGTTTTTCTTGAAAAATCATCAATGAAGAGAAGGAAATAATTACTATTACCGAGAGAGCTTGGCTTGATTGGACCGCACACATCAGTATGGATGAGTTCGAGTGGTTTCTTGGCTCTTGATTTTGACTGTTTTGGGAAACCTTTTCTGAATTGCTTCCCAAGTAGACACCCTTCACAAAGTTGGTCAGGATGATGAATACGAGGTAGTTCTCTCACCATTTCCTTCTTAGACAACATTTCCAATCCTCCAAAGTTGAGATGCCCAAATCGAATATGCCATAACCATGATGCATCTTTATAACAAGCTTTCAAACACTTTGCAACATCATTTTGAATGTTCAACGAAAACATTCTATTCTTTGACATTTTCACCTTAGCAATTAAATTTCCTATGTCATCTCTTATAAAAAGACTACAATCTTTCATGTGAATATCATAGCCTTTTTCTAAAAGTTGACCTAAACTCAAGATGTTGCTTGTCATGTTGGGCACATAATAAACATTTGAAATCAATTGGTGACTACCATCTTTAGCACGAATAAGAATGTTACATTTTCATTCCACCAGAATTTTAGAACTATCTTCAAATGAGACATTGCCACTCACAGATTCGTTGAGCTCTATGAACATGTTTTTCCTTCCACACATGTGGTTGCTCGCACTAATGTCTAGATACCAAGTATTCTCTTGGTCACCATCATTGCTTCTATGTGCTAATAACAGAATTTCTCTCTCCTCTGCTCTTGCTTCCACAAAATTAGTCTTTTCTTCAACCTTGTTATTTGGAGTTCTACATTCTGAAGTATAATGTCCAAACTTCTGACAATTATAACACTGAACTTGAGATTTTTCGTACCTCGTTTTCGAATTGGCTCTCCCACGACCTCTTGTTGAATTTTCTCCTCTCTCATAGCTATTGTTGGAATTGTTGTTATTATAATTCCAACCTCGTCCACGACCACGACCTGTACCTCGTCCTCGGCTTCTTCCTCTGCCTCGACCACGTTGGTATCTCTCGTGGCTTTGGATTTCTTCCTTCTCTTTGAGTTGGGACTTGAGGAGTTGTTCATTGATACCTTGCTTCCTTTTATGCTTTTCTTCGTAAGCTTGCAACTGATACGAACCACGCCAACCCGTGACGAAACCCGTAACCAAGAGAAGAAACCAAAACCGTTTCCCAAGACAAGTTCGTAGGAATGGAACCGCGACCCGTTACCTATGACGAGGTAAGAACCTTGGTATGGTGAAGACGCCACAATCAACAAGGGAGGGTTGATTGATAAGTCGAAGATTTCAAACGCCACGGATAATTCCGATAAGTTTGAGAGTTGTTCAAAGAACCAAAGAGAAATTCGATCTCACAAATACCATGAAAATTGTCTCCTCTTCTCATTGATTTGATGCCTATTTATAGGCTGAAAGTTACAAATCTGAATTCGGAAATTACAAGCATTAAAATCAAAGAGAATCATGCCTATGATGAATAAGGCAAGTTCGGATTACAATAATAGCAAAGGAAATAATTGCTAAGACAGAAATGAAAAGTCCACAATTTATTATTCCTAATTTTACTAGAGACCTAAATAGAAGAGTTGACCTGACCCTCTTCCCATTATTCTGGTGAATTAATGCCCAAGATACACGCTCATTAATTGCGAAGATTAAGTTTGACTTGGGCCGGAATCCTCTAGAACTTGGATCAAGTTGATGCACTTTAGTTCCTCACGTGGGCTGCCATCAATGGGCTTCCATGATTGTATTTGAGTGCAAACTCCTTGAATTAGCCCATTAAGTGCTTCCTTGAACTTCTTAGCTCGAGCCCTCGTAACCGGTCCAATAGGAATTTGAATTGGATCCTTTGGAGACACACCTTGCACCGCATCAGCAACGATCCTTGAAGTTGCTCAATTGTCATGGTTGTCAAATCTTTAGTCTCTTCTATCGTCACAGCGATATATTCAAATTTGGAATCCAACGAGCGGAGTATCTTCTCCATTATTCTGGTATCTTCCAGTGTCTCACCGTTTCTTTTTAATTGATTAGAAACGGTTAACACTCTTGTGAAGTAGTCAGAAATAGATTCAGATGCTTTCATATGTAATGATTCAAACTCACCTCTTAAAATCTGAAGACGAACTTTCTTCACTTGTTCAGATCCTTTGCAAGAGGTTTATAGCTTATTCCACGCTGCTTTAGCGGACTTTGCACTTGAAATTTTCTCAAAGCCATCATCATCTAATGCTTGATAGATGAGATAGAGAGCCTTTTTGTCTCTCTTCCTTGAGTCTTTTAAACTATCCTTTTGAGTTTGGGATAGTATCGACTCATCTTCTGATTCGGTGTAGCCCTTTTCTACAACCTCCCAGACATCGTGTGCTCCAAGAAGTGCTTTCATTTTGATACTCCAATTATCATAGTTGTCGTTCTTGAGTGTTGGAACTTGAAAGGATACCATACCATTAGCCATACCTTTTAATATGTTTAGAATTTCGAAATTCTGATTGCACGGATGGATTCAGAACGTCGAGAAACTTCAACCGGAACTTGAACCAAAAAGTCAACTTTTGATCAACGGTCAAAGTCAACGGTCAACTCGGTCAACGGTCCAAGTCAACGGGACCTGTTTGGCTTTTGTCAGCAGCGGCTCGGCTCGGATTCGGCTTTGCTCGGCTCGCTTGACTCGGCTCGGCTCGGAACAACTCAGCTCGGCTCGGTCTGGCTCGGCTCGGCTCGGCTCGGTCTATTAACCTGGTTCAACTCGTTTGAGTTGACTCAGTTTTCTGCAGCGATTTTCCGGCGGCGCGTGCGGGCGTGTGGAACCTCCGATTGGGATGATTTTTACGGCGTTGTGCTCCTCTCGTCGAGAGCTTCGATTTGGTATATTATAAGACACTTAGCCTTGCTCTGATACCACTTTGTTGGATCGAAATTCTCAATAAAACAAAAAATAAAACTTTTACAATACTCAAAACACCTCACAATACAAATCTTTGCTTTGTTTCTCACACACTCACTAGAAGCTTTGCTTCTCTTATGTTTTCTTCTTCTTTGTGATGATTAGACCTCATGCAAGAGGGGCTATATATAGTGTTAGAGAATTAATCTAAACCATTCAAATTAACAAATACAAATAAATCCTAACCATACAATTTCACCAACCAAACAAATACTTTTAAATTGCATTATTGACTCACCTAACCTTACACCTAACCTTAGAAGGTTCTTCTTGATGGACTTGGGCTTGGTAATGGGCTTGCTCAAAACAAGTCTATAACAAGTTTATATTTTCAACACCCCCTCTTAAACTTGTTTTACCATGCCAAGCAAACTTCTTAATCTCGCAAAATCTTCAAATTTTAGTGGTTTGGTGAAAATATCTGCGATCTGATCCTTTGACCTTACGTATTCCATTTGCACATTTCCTTTTGTTATGCATTCTCGTATGAAGTGATAACAAGTATCGATATGTTTGCTTCTGTCATCGAACACCGGATTCTTTGTTAAGGCGATGGCTGACTTATTGTCTACACAAATCTCAGTTGGTTCTTCTTGTGGCAAGCTTAATTCCTTCAATAAATTTCTGAGCCAAATTGCATGACAAACACACGAAGTAGCAGCTACGTATTCGGCTTCACAGGTGGATAGTGTGACAATCGGTTGCTTCCTTGACATCCATGTGAAAGCTGTGTTTCCCATTAAGAATGCAAACCCACTGGTGCTCTTTCTATCATCTGTATCTCCACCCCAATCGCTATCGCTAAATCCAACAAGTTTGAAGTCATTTGAAATTAAACAAACCAAAGTCAATTGTACCTTTGATATAGCGAAGGATTCTCTTAGCTGCCTTGAAATGGGTAGTTATTGGATTCTCCATATAACGACTCACCAGTCCAACTGCATAAAGGATGTCAGGTCTTGTACAAGTCAAGTACCTCAAACTTCCAACCAAACTCTTAAAGAGTGTTGGATCCACCTTTTCTGCTTCATCATGCTTAGATGGTTTGACTCCACATTCCACCGGTGTGCTTATTGGATTGCAATCATCCAACTTGAATTTCTTAAGTATCTCCCTTGCATAGCTTTCTTGGGAGATAAAGATGCCATCTTTATTTTGCTTGACTTCGATACCAAGGTAGTATGCCATCAATCCGATGTCGGTCATCTCGAATTCCTTGGCCATTGCTTTCTTGAATTCTTCAAAAAAACTTGGATTATTACTGGTGAAGATTAAATCATCCACATACAAACATACAATCAAAACATCTCCATCTTTGAATTTGATGTAGAGAGCATGTTCATGAGGACATTTGGTGAAGCCATTCTCTTTGAAGTATTTGTCAATCCGATTGTTCCATGCCCTTGGTGCTTGCTTCAACCCGTAAAGATCTTTCTTTAGTTTTAGAACTTTGTCTTCGTGGCCTTTGACTTCATAGCCTGATGGTTGCTGAATGTAGACTTCTTCTTCAAGGATCCATTTAGGAAGGCGGATTTTACATCTATCTGATGAATCTTCCACTTATTCTGAGCTGCCAAAGAAATTATTAGTCTTATAGTTTCTAATCGAGCAACAGGAGCAAATACCTCATCATAGTCAATTCCAGCTTTTTGACTATAGCCTTTTGCAACAAATCTTGCCTTGTGTTTTTCTATCTCTCCCTTAGCATTTCTTTTTATCTTGTACACCCATTTGACACCAATTGCTTTGTGTCCTTTTGAAAGTATAACGAGCTTCCAAGTATCATTCTTTTCAATGGACTTGATTTCTTCATTTATTGCATCTTTCCACTTCTTATTTTGTACAGCTTTTTCAAAGCTCACTAGGTTCGGAATCAGCAAAGAGACAGAAAAGTGTGAGATTATCAGGTTGTTCAGTTACTTCATAAAGATCTTGCAGGTTTCTTGTACGCTCCACATCTCTTTCATTCAGAAATGATGGTGGTGAGTTTCCATTATCTGTTGAGGCTGGTGATGCTGGTGGTGTAGTGGGTTCTTGTTCTGCTTGCTCCATTCTTGGTTGCTCCTCCTTCTCTTCTTCAAAGTAGGGAAGGAAACTGTAATCTTCATAATGTGTTTTCCAATTCCATGTGCTTTCTTCATCGAATACAACATCACGGCTGATGCTAGTCTTTCTATTGTTTGGATTATACAGCTTATAGCCTTTAGAGTAATTATCGTACCCAATGCAGATGCACTTCTCACTTTTGTCATCAAGTTTACTTCTTCTCTCGTCTGGTACATGTACATGAGCTATGCTTCCAAAGACTCTCAGGTGGGAAATACCTGGCTTCCTTCCATTCCATGCTTCTTGTGGTGTCTTTCCCAACACACTTCTTGTTGGAGATCGATTTGATAGGTATACTGCGCAAGCTACAGCTTCCGCCCAAAATTCTTTCGGTAATCTTTTGCTTTTCAACATACTTCGTGCCATATTGAGAATTGTTATGTTCTTTCTTTCTGCAACACCGTTTTGCTGAGGGGATCTCGGAACGATTAGAGGACGTCTGATTCCATTTGCTTCGCAGAACTCTCGGAACTCTTTTGAGGTGAACTCTCCTCCTCGATCAGATCTCATTGCTTTTATCTGGTAGCCACTTTCTTTCTCCACAGCAGTTTTAAATTTCTTGAATACTTCAAAGACTTCTGATTTCTGTTTCAAGAAATATACCCACGTTTTTCTTGAAAAATCATCAATGAAGAGAAGGAAATAATTACTATTACCGAGAGAGCTTGGCTTGATTGGACCGCACACATCAGTATGGATGAGCTCGAGTGGTTTCTTGGCTCTTGATTCTAACTGTTTTGGGAAACCTTTTCTGAATTGCTTCCCAAGTAGACACCCTTCACAAAGTTGGTCAGGATGATTAATACGAGGTAATCCTCTCACCATTTCCTTCTTAGACAACATTTCCAATCCTCCAAAGTTGAGATGCCCAAATCGAATATGCCATAACCATGATGCATCTTTATAACAAGCTTTCAAACACTTTGCAACATCATTTTGAATGTTCAACGAAAACATTCTATTCTTTGACATTTTCACCTTAGCAATTAAATTTCCTATGTCATCTCTTATAAAAAGACTACAATCTTTCATGTGAATATCATAGCCTTTTTCTAAAAGTTGACCTAAACTCAAGATGTTGCTTGTCATGTTGGGCACATAATAAACATTTGAAATCAATTGGTGACTACCATCTTTAGCACGAATAAGAATGTTACCTTTTCCTTTCACCGAAATTTTTGAACTATCTCCAAATGAGACATTGCCACTCACAGATTCGTTGAGCTCTATGAACATGTTTTTTCTTCCACACATGTGGTTGCTCGCACCAGTGACGAGATACCAAGTATTCTCTTGGTCACCATCATTACCTCTATGTGCTAATAACAGAATTTCTCTCTCCTCTGCTCTTGCTTCCACAAAATTAGTCTTTTCTTCAACCTTGTGATTTGGAGTTCTACATTCTGAAGCATAATGTCCAAACTTCTGACAATTATAACACTGAACTTGAGATTTTTCGTACCTCGTGTTCGAATTGGCTCTCCCACGACCTCTTGTTGAATTTTCTCTTCTCTCATAGCTATTGTTGGAATTGTTGTTGTTATAATTCCAACCTCGTCCACGACCACGACCTGTACCTCGTCCTCGGCTTCTTCCTCTGCCTCGACCACGTTGGTATCTCTCGTGGCTTTGGATTTCTTCCTTCTCTTTGAGTTGGGACTTGAGGAGTTGTTCATTGATACCTTGCTTCCTTTTATGCTTTTCTTCGTAAGCTTGCAACGATCCTTGAAGTTGCTCAATTGTCATGGTTGTCAAATCTTTAGTCTCTTCTATCGTCACAACGATATATTCAAATTTGGAATCCAACGAGCGGAGTATCTTCTCCATTATTCTGGTATCTTCCAGTGTCTCACCGTTTCTTTTTAATTGATTAGAAACGGTTAACACTCTTGTGAAGTAGTCAGAAATAGATTCAGATGCTTTTATATGTAATGATTCAAACTCACCTTTTAAAATCTGAAGACGAACTTTCTTCACTTGTTCAGATCCTTTGCAAGAGGTTTGTAGCTTATTCCACGCTTCTTTATGGGACTTTGCACTTGAAATTTTCTCAAAGCCATCATCATCTAATGCTTGATAGATGAGATAGAGAGCCTTTTTATCTCTCTTCCTTGAGTCTTTTAAACTATCCTTTTGAGTTTGGGATAGTGTCGACTCATCTTCTGATTCGGTGTAGCCCTTTTCTACGACCTCCAAGACATCGTGTGCTCCAAGAAGTGTTTTCATTTTGATACTCCAATTATCATAGTTGTCGTTCTTGAGTGTTGGAACTTGAAAGGATACCATACCATTAACCATACCTTTTAATATGTTTAGAATTTCGAAATTCTGATTACACGGATGGATTCAGAACGTCGAGAAACTTCAACCGGAACTTGAACCAAAAAGTCAACTTTTGGTCAACGGTTAAAGTCAACGGGACCTGGGTCAACGGTCAAAGTCAACGGGACCTGATTGGCTTTTGTCAGCAGCGGCGCGGCTCGGCTCGGCTTCGGCTCGGTTCGGATTCGGCTTGGCTCGGCTCGGCTCGACTCGGCTCGGCTCGGCTCGGTCTGTTAACCCGGTTCAACTCGTTTGAGTTGACTCAGTTTTCTGCAGCGATTTTTCGGCGGCGCTTGCGGGCGCATGGAACCTCCGATTGGGATGATTTTTGCGGCGTTGTGCTCCTCTCGTCGAGAGCTTCGATTTGGTATATTACACGACACTTAGCCTTGCTCTGATACCACTTTGTTGGATCGAAATTCTCACTAAAACAAAAATAAAACTTTTACAACACTCAAAACACCTCACAATACAAAGCTTTGCTTTGTTTCTCACACACTCACTAGAAGCTTTGCTTCTCTTATGTTTTCTTCTTCTTTGTGATGATAAAACTTCATGCAAGAGGGGCTATACATAGTGCTAGAAAATTAATCTAAACCATTCAAATTAACAAATACAAATAAATCCTAACCACACAATTTCACCAACCAAACAAATACTTTTAAATTGACTCACCTAACCTTACACCTAACCTTAGAAGGTTCTTCTTGATGGACTTGGGCTTGGTAATGGGCTTGCTCAAAACAAGTCTATAACAAGTTTATATTTTCAACACCCCCTCTTAAACTTGTTTTACCATGCCAAGCAAACTTCTTAATCTCAAAGCTAGCTTTTGAGGAGGAGTTAGGCAGGTTCATATCATATGGTATCAGAGCCACACCTCGTCTGGTCGATGGGCCATGTACGAAGGTTCTCTGCACGAGGACGTGCAGTCTAAAGGGGTCGGGAATGATGAGTCCCACATCGGTTAGCGAGGGTGGTCTTGGGTGTTATATATATGGGTTTGCAATCCTCCCCTTGCAAGCTAGCTTTTGAGGAGGAGTTAGGCAGGTTCATATCACAGCCACTTATGTTTTATTGAGAAAGTGAATTTTCTCTCTTATTCTTCATAAACATGTGATCTTATCAAACTTTACTTGTGGCGATCAAACCATGACTTATCTCCCATCTTCTCATCTATGTCTTGGGAGTGGCGTCAATATCCTTCTTTTATAATTTTGGTTCTTGATTGAGTTCTAATCATCGGGTCAAAGTTCTTTATAATTTTGGTTCTTTGATTGACATATAATCAATGGGTCAAAATTCTTTTGTTATAAACCTGTTTTAATCTTTCTTGGGTTTGTGTTTCAATTTGGTCGTGGGTGTCGTATCTTTATATACGGGGTTCGCATCAGTTGTTATCAGAGTTTTGGGTATTAATTCAGGTTTGGTTATCTAATTTATTTGTTATTTATTTTTTTTCTTTTTGCATATTTATCGCTTTAGTGCTCTGATTTCTTTTTTTTGTTGTCTGGTCTGTTCTGTTTACCACATGTTCGTTCACACCATCTTCCCATATTTTTTTTTCATCCTTAATTGCTGCACAATCTTGTTGAACCACATTATTTTGTCATGATCTGTGTAATATCATTGCTGCTGGTTGAAATTAAGTTTTACTTTTGTTTCAACATTCTTGCAATTTCTCTTTAATTGCCACACAGGGTCATCATCAATCAATTATTTTTGTATTTTGTTTCTTGAATTGCACTTTGCAACAAAACATCGCCAGGTCTCTTTTTTTAACCATAGTATTTTAGCTTTGTTGTTGTCTTCTTTCGTTTTGTCTTGATCCACAAAGCTTATTTGCTGGTCTGCTTGGTTACTTTCAATATACTGGTCTTGGTCTCTTTGCATTGTTATTATTTGTCTTGGTATGTTTCCACATAACATTATCGAATTGTTGTCCCGCAACATGTTTACTACACATCTTGTTTACTGGTTCGTAACATGTTTACGGGATCATATCTTGTTTTCATTGTTGGTTCATTGAGTTGACACAGGGAAAAAAAAAGTGACACATATGAGGGAGTGTTGAGTGAAACACGTAAGGGAGTGTTATGAGATCCTGAAATATGTGAGAGAGTGTTAAGTGAAACACGTGAGGAAGTGTGTGAAAAACTCTTTTTAACATTCTTTTCAGGTTTTTCAATCAAAACTTTAGACAAGTAGATGAGTCACGATTTGAGGACAAATCGTTTTTAAGAAAGGGGGAATGATGGAAACCAATATAGCAATCATTGAGGAACACGAGGCAATTGGACAACGAACGCAATAGAAGGCAATCGGGTTAATCTTGAAAGCTATTGGGCTTAATCTTGAAGGCTTTGGATGCTAATTGAAGATAATTATAAGCAAAGTAGATTTATTTGGTCTTAAAATAAATTGGGCTGAATTTATTTTTAATTGTGATGGTTTTTAAGTTAAGTTAGCTTATTTTATTTTGGTTTATTTTATTTGGGCTGACATATTATAATTAACTTAAGCCCATATTTAAATTATTTTAAACCCATGATTATATTTAGTGAGCCCAATTGTTAAGGGGCTAGGGTTTCATGTTATGTTATTTTCTTTGCCTATAAAAAGATTTGTCTTGTATTTTATTGAGAGAGTGAAGAGGCAGTCACCCTAAAGAAAAAAATAAAAAGATGAATGAAGAGGCAGTCACTTATATTTTATTGAGAGAGTGAATTTTCTCTCTTATTCTTCACGAACATGTGATCTTATCAAACTTTACTTGTGGCGATCAAACCATAACTTATCTCCCACCTTCTCATCTATGTCTTGGGAGTGGCGTCAATATCCTTCTTTTATAATTTTGGTTCTTGATTGAGTTCTAATCATTGGGTCAAAGTTCTTTATAACTTTGGTTCTTTGATTGACATATAATCAATTGGTCAAAATTCTTTTGTTATAAACATGTTTTAATCTTTCTTGGGGTTGTGTTTCAATTTGGTCGTGGGTGTCGTATCTTTATATACAAGGTTCGCATCAGTTGCCCAATTTATTTAAAGCCCAAATAAATCCACTTTGCCTATAATTATCTCCAATTAGCATCCAAAGCCTTCAAGATTAAGCCCAATAGCTTTCAAGATTAGCCCGATTGCCTTCTATTGCCTTCATTGTCCAATTGCCTCGTGTTCCTTTATGATTGCTATATTGGTTTCCATCAAGCGTCGACTTCAGGGGCCTCACCTCAGAGTTAGGGTGATCGTCGGAAGTTAATTACTGTGGATATTTTGGTAATTGTGTTTAATGTAATTAAAAGGAAGATTTTTGAATGTGCACGCCCTTATAAATAATTTTGATGTATATTAAGGTTTATATGCAGGAGTTGTAAAATTTTATAAACTTTTTCCATCATGCTATTTCAATATTATGTTTGGGATTTATTTTGAAAATTTGATAGGGTTGTGAATGAATTGAGAATAAGGCCGGAGGCCTTAATGGTAGTTAAGAAAGACTTGGAAAATTAGAAGTGCCCTTTTATGCAGATTTTGAAGAAACTGGTTTTAAGAAAAAGAGATAAAACTATGTCCGTTTGAAAAAAAAAAAAAAAAATCCCACACAACCCATGATTATTAGAAAATGTTTATGTAACTATTAAATGAATTCTAGTAAACGACATATCTCCATGGAAACCCTTCAGCCAGACCAAATGTCGACTGGAGGGCGACTGTGGGGTTGCCGGCAGGCTGCCTAGGGATAAAGGTGACGAGACCCGAACTAGATTCTTTTTGAACTTTTGTCTAAAAGGTCTCACCGGGCACTTTAACAAACCTCCCTTAATCCGACTCGTCGGATAAAAAAGATGCGCAAAGCGAACCCCTTATTCTTGCCTGATTCTTTAAATCAATTTAAGACATTCTTTTCTTTTTATAAATAATTGGGTGGGTATAAATTTTTTTGCAAATGTTTAAAATGGATTCTAACGAAAATTTGACAACATAACAGATGTATTTTTAAGGTTCCCAAAATTTACCTATAAAGAAAAATACACTTCGAACTATTTCAAATCACCACCCAACTTCTTTTTGCCACAAACACGCATTTTCGCAATTCAATTTCATACTATACATTCTCGCAAATAAGTTTCCGTAACATATATTTTTTTCACAATTGAATTATTCAACACATACTATGAAAGTAATTCATATGGATTAATATATGTGTATATACATATGGAAATATCACATATCAGTGTGTCATGTGCTAGTGTTCCAGCTATATATACATATCGAAACGTGATATCACCATTTTACAATATCCATATATCTAACATGCAATCATTCATATTATTTACAACAACAAAATATATGATTTGTTTGATGTATTCCTTGATTTCGCCCACCTAAAATGTCTGATAAGGCTTTCTGAAAGCAAATCACCAGCATAGACACCTAAGACAATATATATAGAAGCTGCACAAAGATAAATAGGGTTAGTTCAACAATTAATAACAATATAGAGATATAATTGTATCAAAATTTCTTTTTCGATTTTTAAGACCTTCCTTTCTGAAAACTTCATGTATACCGCTAATATACTCAAACATTTACGTGGCGATTTTTTAATCGGCGCCAAATGTGAAGTTATTGAGACATCTCGACTACTACGATGAGAAATTTTCTACATCGCAAGAGTAGTGTGAAACCATCTCAAATTTGAGCAACTACAATATGAAATTTTCTACATCGTAATTGTAGTGCTAAATTTACTACATCGCAACGTAGTGCCAAAACTGTAAATCTAAACAACTAGATTCAGAATTTCTGCATCGCAATGTAGTGCTAGAAATCTCTCTACATCTCAGCGATTATGTACGGAATTTTCTATATCGTACATATTACGCTAGATATTCTGAAAACTGAGCAATTATGGATGGAATTTTCTATATCGCCTTGTAGTGCTAAATCTCATATAAACTTAGGATATATACATGGGTTTCGAAACTGTTTTTGCTAAGAGCAAAAGCACAAAACTTCTTACTTTTCTAACTCTTAAAAATTTTCTTGATTCAAACATTTTAAAATCGACTTTGTTTTGATTTCTTTACTTTGTGAATTTCATAAAGAACTCACATGCTCAATACTTGGATTTGGGATTCGAAAATCATTTTTTTTTTTTTGTTATTTAACAATATGCAAAATTTAAAATAGAAATCGAAATAGATACAAGTGGTAAGACACTTACCTCAATCTGCGTAAGCTCAAGTTAAGCATCTCAACGAGCCTCTCATGTCTCGCTCAGCTGCTCGTGACCTACATATCAATCTATTATTATACCTTGCTAAAAAGCATAACTCAAAATTTAAAATAACGTTTCCAATACTATTTTCTCTATTGATAACCCTTTTCATTATAACCTTCCCAACTCGATTTTAACTCAACCGAGATTCTCTAATTTCGATTTCCTTACACGGACCTTATATATCACCTAGGGACCCTCCGGAATGCTTAAAATGGTCACCAGAAGTCCGGAACGCAAAATCGCTGATTTTGATCCCCCTTAAAACTGAGACTAATTTAGGCCTCTTCCAAGCGATTTTCTTCGCTCTGTTTTCACTCAAATCATCTCCCTAACTCGCACTTAAGTCGCCCATAAAACAGTTTCGAAAAATTCTAAGTATCGAGGGTCCAAACCTATGAAAAATGCTTGTTTTTCAACACTTTTTGATGATGCACATTTTTGCATCCTACATACGACGAATTCAATTCTTTCGTATTTAAGGTTCTTTTACTTAATTATAATCAAATACATACATTTCATGCATCGAAGAATGCATTTACATTTCACATTAAAACTACACACGTGCACTATTTTAGTCATAACTTCCTCAATTTTTATCGGAATCGTTCCCTTCCAATTTCTATAGTTTGCTATGACCACTAGGCATGTTTTGAGGTCTAAAACAACCTCAATTAAGCTCAAATAGGTCAGGTCACTATAGCCCCTTCATCTAGCTCGAAATTCCCAAGTTACTTCTATGCTTTTCCTTTTCTAATTTTAACTTTTCTAGAGGCTTTCATGACATCAAATACTCATAATTTAAAGCTTAAAATGATGGAAATTCAATGGGATCATACACCGCTTCATTGGCCGTGGCTCACACTTTCATACACAACATGATGTTCTTTTCATTTCTTAAGCTATTTTCTCTTAAGAAATTTATCAAACATCGAATCTACCTCTAATATAACTTTTAAGCATGCTTGAATCCCAAGTTAGGGTTTTTCCCCCATAAACCCTAACCCATCATTGATGTCTCATTTCAAGCAACTCAAACTTCCTTTCTATCTATCCATCACTGTAATATGGATTTACATCAAAATTCTATCAACAACATACCAAGAAAACAAACTAATCCATCACCACATAATACAAACCCAACATCATGCTTTTACACATTTCTACTACATTAAAGTCTATGGAGAAGATTATATCTTACCTTATCTATGCTTAGGGTTTGATGTTTTGGCTTGGGATCAACTTGAAAGATTGATTGGAAACTTAAAAATGGGTTGAAAAGTCATTTGTTCTTCTCCCCCTCTAATTGCCATCGAACAGCCCATTTGCTCCCTCCACTCTCAGTTTTTGCTTCTTGTTTCATGTTCAAAAATGTTCTAAGTATCACTTATATATATAGGCATACATCTATTTAATTACCCTTGAAGTTTGTTAGTTATTTACATAGTATGCCACTAGTTAAAAATGCAACCAAATGTCCTTCAAGTTTATATCAATCCCATGACATCCTATTACTTTTATATATTTTCATAATTCACACATTTGATTTATTTAAATCCATTTTTCATATATATAGAACTCTTATTTAGCAAAATGACCATTTTGCCCTTTCTTTGATTTTTCTTACCATAATGGGTAAATACTTTCTACAATGACTCTTAGCACTTCAATCTCACTTATAATATTAATATTTATGAAATTCATCATCTATACACCAAGCTTTATTAACTATTACTAATGAGTTTCTACCTTAAAGATAGTTTACATTTTCTCCCCTCCTTATGAAAATTTCGTCCTCGAAATTTTATATTTCATACCTAAGTCAAATAAGTGCGGATATTAGGCGTGCATTTGCTCTTCAAGCTCCCATGTAGTCTCTTCCGATCTGTGATTCCGCCATAACACCTTTACTAGTGGAATCACCTTGTGGAGTAATGATACGAACCCCGTATATAACGATACGACACCCACGATCAAATTGAAACACAACCCCAAGAGAGATTAAAACTGGTTCATAAAAAGGAAAATTTTGACCCATTGATTATATATCAATCAAAGAACAAAAGTTATAAAGAACTTTAACCCAATTATTAGAACTCAATTAAGAACCAAAATTATAAAAGAAGGATATTGACGCCACTCCCAAGACATAGATGAGAAGGTAGGAGATAAGTCATGGTTTGATCGCCACAAGCATAGCTTGATAATAAGATCACATGTTTATATAAGAACAAAAGAGAAAATTCACTCTCTCAATTAAACATAATTGGCTACATCTTCATTCCTCTTGTTATTTTTTTTTTAGGGTTACAAGACAAGCCTTTTTATAAACAAAGAAAATAAACTAGTTTTGGAACATAATTAATTTCTAAACAAAAAAGTCTAAATTGTAAGGCTTAAAATCTAGGAAAATAAAACCAAACATGGAAAGTAAATAATCCTAACAAAATAACCTACTAAATAAGAGATTGAGTGATATTAAATTTACAAGATCTTCTGAATATCCAAGATTTGCAAGATATACATTAAATTTTCAATATCTTCTGAATCTCCAAGATTTGCTAGATATGTATTGAATTTTCAAGATCTTCTGAATCTTCAAAGTTTGCTAGATATTTTGAATAACACCAAAATGGCCCATTGTAGTTAAGCCCAAATCTTGCTTGCTTCCTTGGGTTCCATCTCGTAATACTTGATCTCTACGATCTAGGATATCTATTGGCTGCTCTTCGTAGGTCAAGTTCTCTTTCAACTGCACTGGTTGTTCTCTCAGAATGTGCAAAGGATCTATTACATATTTACGAAGCATAGAGACATGAAACACGTCATGGATATTTACTAGCTCTGAAGGTAGCTTCAACCAATAGGGCTACTTCACCCATTCTTGTTACTATCTCGTACGGCCCTATATATCGGGGACTCAACTTTTCACGTTTTTCGAATCTCAAAATACCTTTCCATGGCGAAATTCATAGAAATAGGCTATCACCCACTTCAAATTCTAAATCTCTTTGTCGATTGTCTGCGTAGCTTTTCTGTCTATCACTTCTCTCTTCAACCGTTCTCTAATCACATTTATTTTCTCGGTTGTAACTTGGACAATCTCTGGACCAATCAATTTTCTTTCACCTATTTCATCCCAGCCATTGATTAAAAACTCGACCGAGTTATCGTCGAGTAATCGCTGCTAGACCGGGTTTCGAGCCGAGAACCTCCAGATCGATGGCAAAACTCGGCTACTGTTCAAAATCGGCCCAACTCGGTCCGACTCGGGCCTACTCGGACTCGGACTACTCGGCCTCTTTTTTATTTGCCAAAACGGCGTCATTTTGGTGTGCCAAAACGACGTCGTTTTGGCGTCACCTATAAAACAAATAAGTGTTTCTTCTTCATTTCTGCTTCGCGTTTCTGGCTTTCTACTATAGTGCTGTCGATCCCGACCTCTGCATTTCTACTGTCGATCTGTTCGTCACTCCTTTCGTCACCGTGTTCATCACTCCGTTCGTCGCAATCGCCGTCTCTATCCGGATCTGTTCTACGTTTCTGCTGCCGACCCGACCTCTGCATTTATGTTTCTGCTCGCCATTGCCGGTTGGTGAGCTGTCTTCTTGTCGTCGTTCGTCACTTCGTCCATCGCGATCGCTGTCTTCATCATTGTCTCTATCCGGATCTGCTTTGTTCTTCTGAGTTCTGACTGTGAGTATCAACTTGGTAATTCTTTTTTTCATTTTGATTTTTTGTTTTTTGATTTTTTTTTCTTTCATCCACTCTTTTATATTATTATTTTTAACATGTAATGTTTGGGGCTGGAGGATGAATTGATGATTGAATATTGATGAATTTTACAAATTATATTTGTTTAGGGTAATGTAAATTTGTTACATAGAGATTTAAATTATTGTACATTTGTACTAGGTGTTTCAATTTCGTATGAGATGATATGTGTATTCAGTTTGCACATTTGTTACGTTGATGGAAAACTATATTCTTTAGGTATATTGTTTAGGGTTGCTATTTGCTTGGTGTCTAGAATGTTTGTTGTATAAAAGTTTTTATAGTGTTGTTATTTTGATATATTATAGGTGGAATTGTTGAAAAAATAGTGGTTATGTTACCAAAATTTTTAGGGTTGTAATTATATAATTGTGTTAAAATGGCCTTGGAGATTGTATGAGATAGATTTTAAGGGTTTTTGTGGTCATATGATTATATTTTAATCCTATAAAAAATTGTTAAATTTTATTTTTTACAGGTTTGAGTGGTTTGACCGTGGGTCAATGATTTGATCGTTGACCAACGGTCAAACCGAATACTCATCGAGTACTCTCCAAGTTGCCAAGTACTTGCTGCTCGTTGCCTCGCCGGTCGAGTCGCGAGTAGCGAGTTTTGGAACACTGATCCCAGTAGACTGGGGTTCTACATTTCCTGCCATACAATGCTTCATAGGGTGATGGAAACCAAGAAAACAAGTTTAATGATCCTTTAAGCATCAATAGAGGGTCTATTACAAGAGCTAGAACTAAAAGGATGAAGGAGACTTTAAATGGGCTGATTCAAAAGGTTTGGGCCAAGAGTATTGCGCGACAACGGTTGGACGACATGGAGAGAACACCAAGGCTCCAAAACATGATCCAAGCTCAAGAATAAGTCCAAGATCATAAATATTGAAGACTTGGGCTTTGTGGCTATTTGAAGACATATTAGGCTGGTTTAATTTGCTTGTATTAATTTGGGTCTAATTTATGTTTGGGGTTGATTTAATTAAATTAGTTTATTTAATTAGTTAGTTAAGTATCAAACTTTGATATTATTGGGCTTTAATTTGTTTTATTACATGTTGGGTCATTAGTTTATATATTGGACTGTTATATTTAATTATTTTAATCCTAAACTTAGTTATTTAAACCCAAGTGGGGTGTATTAATGGGCTAGGGGTGTCCATGCAATGTTTAGAAGCTAGAGTTTAATTTATTTTTGACATGGCCCCTTTCTAACTACTAGCTAGGCGACCTGCCCGGCAACCCCACGGTGGCTCCCCAGTCGAGATCTGCTCTGACTGGAAAGTTCCCGTGAAGCTAAGCCTCTTTTCTTTTCTAAAATACTTGAAATCCTTTTGATTGTGAAAAAGGGTGGGAATTTTGTTCGTTGAAAATAACTTTATGAAAATAGGATTTTCACAGAAAACCGGCAGCACAACGGCTGTTTTTCTAAAATTCCACCCTGTAAAATATTTCATAAAACCTGTATAATTGTATTCACAAACAATTTCTATAATCAATAGGCCTCCGGCCATTTTCAAACTCATAATCATGCAATTAAGCGGAATTAACTTGAATAAATTTTAAAAACGACATGCATGATCTTTACATAAAGTCCTTAGCTCAAAATAATCTTTACCAAACTAGAGAATCTGGAAAATGATATTAAATACAATACATGATGCTATGCTAGAAAATAGTGCAATCTGGTCACGCGTGTCTAGCTGGCCTGTCCGTCCGAAGGAGATACGTCAACCGCGCTACTCGCACCTGCACCTGAGGGAGGTTTTTAAAAAAAACAGGAAAACAGTGGTGAGAATAACTCAGTGAGTGGGTAAGTTTACATAAACTGTACTTTTGCTTAAAAATACTATTCCTCCCAAAAATAGATTGGAAAACTATTACTTACTTACTTTTCCTGAAAACTGTAAACTCGTTTAAAAGCTGCGAAAGTTATTCATCAAACTTTTCTTAAAACTTTTCTTATTTTCTTACTAGCCTTATCTGGCAACCCAGGGAAATCTTGTCCTTCATGACAGTACGAAAACACGCCACTAGGATAGGGGAACTCTCACCATGTGTAGTCGCAGATGTGGATACAACTCTGGGATCGCGAATCCCTCCAACATCAGGCAGATCTACACTATCCCATACGTGCAGAGGGTGACTGACAGACTCGATCCCCCCAAAGTTAGTAACTCCCCCCAACTACCGTACACGTATGGAATACTTTCGGCCGGGTGTAATCTTAGGGGCTAGGGTAAACCATAGGCATATATAAAATGAAATCTCGGCAATGCTGTAATATCGCAAAATAACTTTCACAAATATTATCTCTATGCATGTATATAATTTCAACTTACTCAATTCCTTTACTGAAGAATATAAACATATTCATAGTATCTCATATAAAAATATACATGCATTTATAAACGATAAACTGAAAACTATAAACTTTACTAGAATCTCAAAACCTTTTACTTGCTCAAACTGATTGCATTCATAAAATAGAATGTATGAAAACTTTTAAAAATCCACACTCACAACTTGCTTCCAAAATACTTATCACCGCTTCCCGTTACAGCTCTCGTTCGATTCCCGATTCACCTACAATTGATTTCGATCGAGATGTCGTTAAAACATAACTCGTGCGCAACTAAACTTTAAGCCATACGAGGATTTATAAGCACAATAATTCAAGTGACTATCCTCGCCCAATAACAAAACGGAAAACTCATATTCGCACGCGAAAACTATTTCGAACCGATTCGATATCGCGACTTAAAATATTCAAAACTCTACGGTCATAAAACCGACAACTATGCCATTCGAATCTAATGTAACATCATCAAAATCAGATTTCAATGAATTCACTAAACAAAAGATTTGAAACCAAACGACAAACTTAAAGCTTACGCGATTTCACTAATCATCGCGATTTATCGATTTTATGCATTTCGCGCGATTTCTTTGTTTCCGCTTAAACTTATCGTTAATATCAGCTCGTGACTTTACTTAAACACGGCAAACGAATATTTAATCATGATTAAGCGCAAAGAAGAAAAACATGGCAGCAAGCTTAATGCATAATCATTTCCGTTTTCAACTTCGAAATTTCGACGATTAACGATTTTACGCGAAACCAACAATTATGCGATTAACTCTATTGAAACTCAAACTATCTTAACTTCAACTTAAACATTTAACGGGCTTAATAATAAACTCGGGGCAACGAGCTAACATCACAATCCTTTTATAATCGACAACGAAAATCATAAACTAACAACGCTCGCATTCGTGGAAAAATCCAACCGAAACGCTCGGAAACGATTTCTAAATAACCGAACGAAGATCCGATACTTTAAAACACTCTAATACTATCTATTTTCCGCGATAACGAATGCGAAACTAAAAACATAACTCAACAGCCCCTACACATCTCATAACAGCCCATATACAAAACTCGCAACGAATACGATCATTTACCAATTCATTCAAAACCAACCGAAACAACAAAATGAACGAACCTCCGCATTAACGAGGTTCCCAATCCTAGTCCCAAGCATAATATCATCATTTATGTCTACTCTATTCTCAAAATCTTTTACTAATTTACTCGAACATCTCAACAAAAACAAAGGGGACAGCACCTTACCTACCAGCTTCGCTTCGAAACCATTTTCGAGCAAGTGCGACGACGATGAATCGCTCGCGGCAGTAAGCTTCTTCTTCCACCAGCCAGCTATCCTCTCTTATTGCTGTTCCACCTCAAGTCTGAATGTTGATTTCAGCTTGACAGCAACTGCTTGGCAGCCAACTCACAATGGCAGCAGCTTGGACAAGGCAGCGACCTCAACTCCTCGCTCGGTGGTAGAACACGGCGATTGCACCTGGCGTTGGCAGCAGTTTCTTTAACACCCCACGCCAATACAAGGCAGCAATGGCAGCTCCTTCTCTCACGGCCACACCTTCACGCCCAACAGCAGTAGCTCGACAGCACCGGCGACAGCACTTGGGGACGGCAAGCTCAGCTCGACCTCACGCCAGCAGCTCTTCACCGGCGACACTGGCAGCAGCACTTGGGGACGGTGACAGCAGCTGGTGCACGACCTCCTCACGTCAGCAACTGTCTTCCTTGCTCACGGTCAGACAGCAACAGCTTGCAGCAGCTAGCTTGCAACAGTGACAGCAAAGGTAGCATGGCAGCAAGCTCCTCAGGCCTGACAGCAGCTCACGTCCTCCTTGCTAATAAATCTCGAATCCGTCTCACGAACTCGAATTTATTTCTCTAAATCGAAATAATAATTCCAATTATTTCCGGACTCGATAATTATATTTTTCCGATCGGACGCGATCCATCGGAAAAATATTTCGCTCTCCGATGAACACGGTTTTGGGTTTTACAATTCACCCCTCCTTATAAAAATTTCGTCCTCAAAATTTACACAACTTTCAGGCAATGCATCTCAACATCAGGATCTATCAATATACTTAATACTTTCTTGAATTATAAAAAATCTAAATATACTTACTTGTCTCAAAAAGATGCGGGTACTGACTGCGCATCTGCTCCTCGTGCTCCCACGTGGCCTCTTCCACTGCATGATTCCTCCACAACACTTTAACCAACGGAATAACTTTACTGCGAAGAACCTGATCTCTCCTATCAAGAATCTGAACTGGGGTCTCCTCATAAGATAGGTTCTCCTTGAGTTCCATTGGCTGCTCTGACAACACGTGCGAAGGATCTGCTATGTACTTACGGAGCATCGAGACATGGAATACATTATGGATCCTGAAAAGTTCTGCTGGCAGTTCAAGTCGATATGCTACCTCACCTACTCTGCCAATCACTTCATAGGGACCGATATATCGAGGGCTTAACTTACCTCGCTTCCCAAAACGAATTATTCCTTTCCATGGAGATATCCGTAGGAACACCTTATCCCCGACTTGGAACTCCAAATCCTTCCTACGCTTATCTGCGTAACTTTTCTGACGATCCTGGGCTATCTTCAGATTGTCCCGAATAACTTTGATTTTATCTGTAGTCATTTGAACAAGCTCGGGTCCAATCAACTTTCTCTCACCCATTTCATCCCAACATACCGGCGTTCTACACCGTCTTCCATACAGTGCTTCATATGGTGCCATACCGATACTAGCCTGATAGCTGTTATTATAGGCAAACTCAATTAAGGACAAATGAGTATCCCAGCTTCCTCCAAACTCTATCACACAAGACCTGAGCATATCTTCCAAAGTTTGAATAGTACGCTCAGATTGTCCATCTGTCTGCGGATGAAATGCTGTACTGAAATGTAATCGAGTACCTAATGCTTTCTGGAGACTAGGCCAAAATCGGGATGTAAATCTCGGATCTCTGTCTGATACGATTGACACTGGAGCCCCATGCAATCTTACTATCTCATCGACATACAACTTAGCCAATCTATCCAGGGAATAAGTACTTTTGACAGGTAGGAAATGAGCTGACTTCGTAAGTCGATCTACTACCACCCAAATACTGTTATAACCATTTCGACTCCGAGGAAATCCTACCATAAAATCCATAGTAATACGCTCCCATTTCCACTCCGGGATGGAGAGTGGCTGAAGAAGTCCTGATGGCCTCTGGTGCTCGGCCTTCACCTGCTGACAAATCAAACATCTTGACACAAATTCAGCTATTTCTCTCTTCATACCTTTCCACCAATAATGCTCTTTCAAGGTATGATACATTTTCGTACTTCCCGGATGCATAGCGTATGCTGAGGAGTGAGCTTCATCTAAAATTTCTTTCTTGAGTTCCGTCACATTTGGAACACATAGTCTCTGTCTCATCCTCAACGTACCATCATCCCTGATTGAGAAGTCTCCCTGCTGGCCTGACTCTACTTCCTGTCTGATCTTGACTAACTGAGGATCCTGAATCTGTAACTCTCGGATTCTATCCACGAGTACCGGTCTAACTTGAAAAGTAGCTAACAATGCACCTGAATTCCCTACTTTCAAATTAACTCCCAAAGATCTCATCTCTACTAACAATGGAAGATACCCAGCTCTTAAATGAGCTACCGAGCTGGAGGGTCTCCTACTCAATGCATCGGCTACTACATTTGCTTTCCCGGGATGGTACTCTATGGTGCAATCGTAATCCTTGAGCAGCTCTAACCATCTCCTCTGTCTCATATTCAACTCTTTCTGAGAGAACAAATACTGAAGGCTCTTATGATCTGTAAATATTTGGCATCGAACTCCATACAAGTAATGCCTCCAAATCCTAAGTGCAAAAATTACTGCGGCCAACTCTAGATCATGGGTTGGGTAATTCTGCTCGTGCTTCTTTAACTGCCTGGAAGCATAAGCTATCACCTTTCCATTTTGCATCAGAACACAACCCAAACCTTGCCTCGAAGCATCACTGTACACCACAAAGCCTTCATTTCCTGAAGGAAGAGTAAGCACTGGAGCTGTGGTCAATTTTGTTTTCAATTCGTCGAAATTCTTCTGACAGGCTTCTGACCACTCAAACTTTGCTTCCTTTCTGGTGAGCTTCGTCAAAGGAATGGCAATCTTAGAAAATCCTTCGACAAATTTCCTATAATAACCTGCCAAACCTAAGAAACTCCTAACCTCAGTTACGGTTGTAGGCGATTTCCAGTTCACAATCGCTTCAATCTTCTGAGGATCAACACTAATCCCATCAGCTGAAACCACATGGCCTAAAATGAAACTTCATTCAACCAGAACTGACACTTGCTGAACTTGGCATACAATTGCTGTTCTCTTAACGTCTGTAAAACTAGTCTCAGATGTTCAGCATGTTCTTCCCTACTGCCCGAATACACTAATATATCGTCAATGAACACTATGACAAACTTATCCAAAAATTCATGGAACACCCGATTCATCAATGCCATGAATGCCGCTGGGGCATTGGTTAGCCCGAAAGGCATAACCAAGAATTCATAATGTCCATAACGCGTCCTGAAGGCAGTCTTAGGAATATCATCTCCCTTGATCTTCAACTGATGGTACCCTGATCTCAGATCTATCTTAGAAAACAACCTTGCACCTTGCAACTGATCGAACAGATCGTCGATCCTCGGTAAAGGATATTGTTCCGAATAGTCACCTTATTCAATTCCCGGTAATCAATGCACAATCTCATACTTCCATCTTTCTTTTTAACAAAGAGCACTGGTGCTCCCCAAGGAGATACACGGGATCTAACAAAACCCTTGTCTACCAATTCTTCCAACTGAACCTTTAATTCCTTCAACTCTGGAGGTGCCATTCTGTACGGCGCTCTGGAAATTGGTGCTGTTCCCGACATCAGATTAATCTCAAATTCAATATCTCTATCCGGAGGTAAACCTGGAAGATCTTCTGGGAACACATCAGAAAACTCTGCAACCACAGGAATATCTTCTAGCTGAGTCTCCCTCTCGGACGAATCTATCACATAAGCCAAATAACCTGCACATTGCTTCTTTAACATTCTTCTGGCGGTCATGGCTGATATGATACGGGATGGAAGCATTTTACGCTCTCCTCGGAATACTACATCTGACTCTCCAACTGAACTAAACCTGACTTCTTTCTGAAAACAATCCACTACGGCATGATGCATAGCTAACCAGTCCATACCCAGTATAATGTCGAAATCACATAGATCCAACAACATCAAACTAACTGGAAAGGATCTACCCCCAAGTACAATATCACAATCTCTACAAACACTCTCTGCTACTAAGGAATCTCCGGTAGGAGTAGCTACTATCATATCGCACTCTAAGGGTTTTAACTTCATATTAACATGCCTTGCAAAACTTTTAGAAACAAAAGAATGCGTAGCACCAGGGTCTATTAAAACATGAGCATCAGAGTTGAAAACTATTACAGTACCTGTCACCACCTCTGGTGTAGCTTCAGCATCTTGCTGCGTTACCGCGAACACCCTGGCTTGAGTACGAGGTCTCCCTGACTGTCCTCTGGGTGGCAAACCTCTCCCAACACCTCTTCCGGATTGAACTGTAGTCCCTGGTCCTCTCATCTGTGGACCTCTCTGATCCTGCGACTGACCCCTGCTAGACTGCCCTTGAGTATACGGTCTTGACCCACTGGCTCCTCTTGTTCTCTGCGGACACTCAGACATATAATGTCCCTCTTTACCACAACGATAACATCCAGTGATACCCATATGACACTCTCCTCGGTGTGTCCTGTTGCATTTCTTACACGGCTCTATGCTTTGAGTATTACCTCTGCTTTGGGGTCCTGATGGAGGTTTGACTGAACTCTGACTAAACGCGGCTCCCTGACTTCGCTGTTTGCTACTTAACCATCTAGACTTGTCTCCAGTTTTCGGTGCCTTGTTGAAACCTCCTGAATACCAACCTGACCCCTGACTGCGCTTTGATTTCTGTGCCTGCTCTTTGTCACCTATTGTTGTCCTTTCTACCCTCAAAGCTGCTTCAACTAACCGCCCATACTCTCTATGTTCTGCAGCTACCACATATGCCTTGATTTTCGGATTCAAGCCCTGCACAAACTTATGGCACTTGTTTACCTCATCATTAACTATAAACGGTGCCACTCGAGACAATTCAGTGAACTTCCTTTCATACTCTTCCACAGACATGTTACCCTGTACAAGACTGTAAAACTCCTCAATCTTTGCGTCTTTGTATGCCCTGGGGTAGAATTTCTCATTAAACTCTTCTTTGAACTTTTCCCATGTGACTTGTTCGATTGCTCTTCGCTTGACGGAATCCCACCAATCTCTAGCTGACGCTCGAAGTAAGAATGAAGCAATTGACACCTTTTGGAGATCGGTACATTCCATCTGTTCCAACACTCTTTCAGTATTATCCAACCACTCTGTTGCAATTTCTGGACCACCTGTTCCGTCAAAAGCATCGGCACCAAGTTTCCTTGCCCTCTCAACGGTGGCGCTTGGTGCACGAGGCCTTAACCCTTGGATAACCTGGGCTAATCTCTCGATCGGATCCTGCTCAGGTTCTACTACTGGTGGCTCAACTGGAACCCCTGGCTGAGGATCATTAACGGACTCATTTACTTGCTCCCTTATTTCTGGAGCAGGAGGTGGAGCATTTTTAGCGGCTCTCCTTTTACGCGGACGACCGAAGCGACGCATGACTCACTGCACTTGAATCAGATACTTAGTCATAAAATGTATGAGGTTTGAAAAAAAAAAAAAAATACTATGTAAATGCTTAGAAATCATGTAATGCATTTAAAACCTTTGCTCTGATACCAACGTTGACATGGCCCCTTTCTAACTACTAGCTAGGCGACCTGCCCGGCAACCCCACGGTGGCTCCCCAGTCGAGATCTGCTCTGACTGGAAAGTTCCCGTGAAGCTAAGCCTCTTTTCTTTTCTAAAATACTTGAAATCCTTTTGATTGTGAAAAAGGGTGGGAATTTTGTTCGTTGAAAATAACTTTATGAAAATAGGATTTTCACAGAAAACCGGCAGCACAACGGCTGTTTTTCTAAAATTCCACCCTGTAAAATATTTCATAAAACCTGTATAATTGTATTCACAAACAATTTCTATAATCAATAGGCCTCCGGCCATTTTCAAACTCATAATCATGCAATTAAGCGGAATTAACTTGAATAAATTTTAAAAACGACATGCATGATCTTTACATAAAGTCCTTAGCTCAAAATAATCTTTACCAAACTAGAGAATCTGGAAAATGATATTAAATACAATACATGATGCTATGCTAGAAAATAGTGCAATCTGGTCACGCGTGTCTAGCTGGCCTGTCCGTCCGAAGGAGATACGTCAACCGCGCTACTCGCACCTGCACCTGAGGGAGGTTTTTAAAAAAAACAGGAAAACAGTGGTGAGAATAACTCAGTGAGTGGGTAAGTTTACATAAACTGTACTTTTGCTTAAAAATACTATTCCTCCCAAAAATAGATTGGAAAACTATTACTTACTTACTTTTCCTGAAAACTGTAAACTCGTTTAAAAGCTGCGAAAGTTATTCATCAAACTTTTCTTAAAACTTTTCTTATTTTCTTACTAGCCTTATCTGGCAACCCAGGGAAATCTTGTCCTTCGTGACGGTACGAAAACACGCCACTAGGATAGGGGAACTCTCACCATGTGTAGTCGCAGATGTGGATACAACTCTGGGATCGCGAATCCCTCCAACATCAGGCAGATCTACACTATCCCATACGTGCAGAGGGTGACTGACAGACTCGATCCCCCCAAAGTTAGTAACTCCCCCCAACTACCGTACACGTATGGAATACTTTCGGCCGGGTGTAATCTTAGGGGCTAGGGTAAACCATAGGCATATATAAAATGAAATCTCGGCAATGCTGTAATATCGCAAAATAACTTTCACAAATACTATCTCTATGCATGTATATAATTTCAACTTACTCAATTCCTTTACTGAAGAATATAAACATATTCATAGTATCTCATATAAAAATATACATGCATTTATAAACGATAAACTGAAAACTATAAACTTTACTAGAATCTTAAAACCTTTTACTTGCTCAAACTGATTGCATTCATAAAATAGAATGTATGAAAACTTTTAAAAATCCACACTCACAACTTGCTTCCAAAATACTTATCACCGCTTCCCGTTACAGCTCTCGTTCGATTCCCGATTCACCTACAATTGATTTCGATCGAGATGTCGTTAAAACATAACTCGTGCGCAACTAAACTTTAAGCCATACGAGGATTTATAAGCACAATAATTCAAGTGACTATCCTTGCCCAATAACAAAACGGAAAACTCATATTCGCACGCGAAAACTATTTCGAACCGATTCGATATCGCGACTTAAAATATTCAAAACTCTACGGTCATAAAACCGACAACTATGCCATTCGAATCTAATGTAACATCATCAAAATCAGATTTCAATGAATTCACTAAACAAAAGATTTGAAACCAAACGACAAACTTAAAGCTTACGCGATTTCACTAATCATCGCGATTTATCGATTTTATGCGTTTCGCGCGATTTCTTTGTTTCCGCTTAAACTTATCGTTAATATCAGCTCGTGACTTTACTTAAACACGGCAAACGAATATTTAATCATGATTAAGCGCAAAGAAGGAAAACATGGCAGCAAGCTTAATGCATAATCATTTCCGTTTTCAACTTCGAAATTTCGACGATTAACGATTTTACGCGAAACCAACAATTATGCGATTAACTCTATTGAAACTCAAACTATCTTAACTTCAACTTAAACATTTAACGGGCTTAATAATAAACTCGGGGCAACGAGCTAACATCACAATCCTTTTATAATCGACAACGAAAATCATAAACTAACAACGCTCGCATTCGTGGAAAAATCCAACCGAAACGCTCGGAAACGATTTCTAAATAACCGAACGAAGATCCGATACTTTAAAACACTCTAATACTATCTATTTTCCGCGATAACGAATGCGAAACTAAAAACATAACTCAACAGCCCCTACACATCTCATAACAGCCCATATACAAAACTCGCAACGAATACGATCATTTACCAATTCATTCAAAACCAACCGAAACAACAAAATGAACGAACCTCCGCATTAACGAGGTTCCCAATCCTAGTCCCAAGCATAATATCATCATTTATGTCTACTCTATTCTCAAAATCTTTTACTAATTTACTCGAACATCTCAACAAAAACAAAGGGGACAGCACCTTACCTACCAGCTTCGCTTCGAAACCATTTTCGAGCAAGTGCGACGACGATGAATCGCTCGCGGCAGCAAGCTTCTTCTTCCACCAGCCAGCTATCCTCTCTTATTGCTGTTCCACCTCAAGTCTGAATGTTGATTTCAGCTTGACAGCAACTGCTTGGCAGCCAACTCACAATGGCAGCAGCTTGGACAAGGCAGCGACCTCAACTCCTCGCTCGGTGGTAGAACACGGCGATTGCACCTGGCGTTGGCAGCAGTTTCTTCAACACCCCACGCCAACACAAGGCAGCAATGGCAGCTCCTTCTCTCACGGCCACACCTTCACGCCCAACAGCAGTAGCTCGACAGCACCGGCGACAGCACTTGGGGACGGCAAGCTCAGCTCGACCTCACGCCAGCAGCTCTTCACCGGCGACACTGGCAGCAGCACTTGGGGACGGTGACAGCAGCTGGTGCACGACCTCCTCACGTCAGCAACTGTCTTCCTTGCTCACGGTCAGACAGCAACAGCTTGCAGCAGCTAGCTTGCAACAGTGACAGCAAAGGTAGCATGGCAGCAAGCTCCTCAGGCCTGACAGCAGCTCACGTCCTCCTTGCTTGCATGCACGTCCTCACTTCAGATCGGCCTTTGCATGTCCTTCTTGCTTCCAGATCTGCTCTCAGCCAGCTCTTGCATCAACTCGGCCTGAAAACTTCTTCCACGAGCAGCACCTCTTGTCTTCAGTTTCTGTTTTGAAATGAAGAAGAAGAAGTTGACAGATGGCTTTGGTTTTGAATAAAATGGAGAAGAGAAGGTGACAGAGTGATTGCTTTTCTCTTGCTCTCCCTTTGGATTCGGTTTCACTAATAATAAAAGGTTGTTGACTGAGTGCTTTTCTTCCACCAACAGCACACAACACCACTCACCTTCTGTTTTTTTTTTTTATTAATCTCGGTTTTGTCTTTTATGCACACTTGATGACCGGTTTTGATGATTTTGGTTTCCTCCTTTTTCAATTCCAACTTAATATATTAATAAATACTGGCTCCTCTCTTGCATGTGTGACATGTGTCACAACATGCAATAACTTTATTTGATTTCATGCATTCTTGCTTTTTAAATTCCAAGCTCGGATTCCGTTTTCGTTTCCGTCCATCCTGGAATCCGCTTTTAATCACTTTTGATTAATTCTCGGTTTCTACTCTCGGAATTATTTAATAAATCTCGAATCCGTCTCACGAACTCGAATTTATTTCTCTAAATCGAAATAATAATTCCAATTATTTCCGGACTCGATAATTATATTTTTCCGATCGGACGCGATCCATCGGAAAAATATTTCGCTCTCCGACGAACACGGTTTTGGGTTTTACAATTTTAGCTATAAAAAGCCATATAATGCTAAAAAACGAGATTAGATAATTTTTGATATAAAAATTTCAGTTTTCTCTTTTTGTTCTTGAAGAATTTTGAGAATTTATCAAGGTTTGATTCTTGATTTATCACTTGACTTATCTCCCTCATTCTTCACTTGTTCTTGGGAGTGGCGTCTTTGTTATCTTAGTTCGTGATTCGCTAATCATTTGGTCAAGGTACTTTCATTTTATTTTTTTTGTTCCTGAATTAAACTTTCTTGGGGTTATTGATTCAATTGTTTGTGGGTGTCGTATCACTATATACGGGGTTCGTATCATTTGGTATCAGAGCTTAAGATTAATTAATTTGGGATTTGCTAAAAAAAAAAATTCAGATTGTTCAATTTTATTCAGCATAATATCGTGTTTGTGTCGTCATATTTCTTGTTCATTTTTCTACTGTTCATCTCACTATTCATTGTGTTTTTTTATTTTCATCTTGAGTTGCAAGTTACCAATATTCTTCATTGTGCGTGATTTTTAGTATTAAAAAAAAAGGAAGAAAAAAAAAACAAAACAAAAAGCAAAAAAAAAAAAAGCAAAACAAAAAGCAAAAAAAAAAGCAAAACAAAAAAAAAAAAGAAAGAAACAACAAAACACAAAAAAAAAGGAAAAAAGAAATAAAGAAAGAAAGAAATTCTTAATTGGGGGAGAGTGAAATTTTATTACTTTCTTAATTGGGTATTTTGCATGTAAGGAAAGTCTTTTAAGGAAATAATTTCATTTCTTTCCTTAAGTTCTTGTCTAAATAAGAAGAAATCAATTTTATTTCTTTCCTATTTTATTCTTGCTTACATAAAGAAATAAAATTTATTTTCTTTTCATTCTAGTCTTCCATAAATCAAGGGGGTAAACTTTAGTCTTTTTCTAAGTTTGTTTCTTTGAAATCATTTTCCATTTGTTTCTCACTTTGACCACAATTAATTCCTTTTGTGCCTTCATTGATTCTTAAATGTCTTTTATGTTCCATTATTTCCTTTTATAAACGTGTGTTATTTTCTTGTTGAAGATTAGTCAAAGTGATTATTTCAAGGGTAACCTCGGTGTAATCGTGATGTGAACCCGTAGGAATGAAACCTTAGAACCCACAAACAAATCAATAAACACCCCAAGAAAGCCAAGAATCAGATTTTAATTATTCCAGACCCGTTGAAAACTCGTTTCAAGAACCCGAATTGATAGTAAGAACGCCACAAAGGTTTGATCCTTTGATAAGTTCTAAGTTCATTCAAGAACAAGAAGAGGAAACAAATTCTCTCAATTCTTTTATTTGATGGCTGCTGAAAACTGATATAAAATTAGGGTTTTGCCTTATTTATATTAAGGCTAAATAAAATAAACTACTCCTAAATGGATCCAAACCCTAATTGGCTTCAAAGGCCCATTAATTAAAATAACCCAATATGATATCTAATTAAATGAGACCCAAAACTAATCAACTTAACCCCTCATACGTGAACAGTAACCAAGTCACAAATAAGGCCTCTTGATTACAAAAACTCTAGCCCAAATTACACATAAACTTATTTAAAAAAATAATTGCTTTGGAAGCCCACACAATAAGAATCCAAAAGCCATGATGCCAACCCACACGTCCAATGCTTCAAATGCTAGGACGTCTTCTCCCCGACTTCAATTACATGAACGAAGGATGGTTCCACCTCGTTTGAGCCCATCTTGAATGTTGTTGGTGTCTTGCTAGTTGCATTTTTAGCCCAAGTAGATTGCACAAGTCCTTGCATTGCTTCTTTGATCTTCTTCGCTCTTGATCTTGTTATTCGCCCATCCGGAATGTGCAAAGGATCCTTCTTATTCTTGTCAACCAACCCACCTTGGTACTCATTATTCCCCCTCTCCTTAAAAGGATTCGACCTCAAATCATCACCTACATCAAAAGGAGAAAGATCAGCAACATTAAAGGTAGCAGACACATTATACTCACCTAGAAGATCCACTTTATAGGCATTATCATTTATTTTCTCGAGAATTTGGAATGGTCCATCTCCTCTTGGATGCAACTTTGTTCTTCTATAGTTTAGGAACCTCTCTTTACGCATGTGAACCCAAACCCAATCACCTGGTTCAAAGGTCACACGCCTTCTTCCTTTGTTGGCTTGAGACGCATATTGTTCATTCTTCCTTTCAATCTGAAGCCGTACCCTCTCATGTAGTGACTTCATTAATTCTGCTCTCTTTTTCCCATCCAAACTACCCCTTTCATTAACAGGTAATGGCATCAAATCCAAAGGAGTAAGTGGATTAAAACCATAAACGATTTCAAAAGGAGAATAAGAAGTAGTAGAATGCATGGTCCTATTGTATGCAAACTCTATGAATGGCAAGCAATCCTCCCAAGTTTTCAGGTTTTTATGAATGACAGTGCGCAAGAGCCGTGTTAAAGTTCTGTTAACTACCTCAGTTTGTCCATCGGTTTGAGGATGACAAGTGGTGGAGAATAAAAGCTTAGTGCCTAACTTACCCCACAAAACTTTCCAAAAGTAGCTAAGGAACTTAACATCTCTATCTGACACAATACTCTTGGGTACACCATGGAGTCGCACTATCTCCATAAAAAACAAGTCAGCTATATTCACAGCATCATCAGTTTTATGACACGGAATGAAGTGTGCCATCTTACTAAACCTATCAACGACCACGAAAATAGAATCCCTACCCTTTTAAGTTCGAGGCAGTCCCAAAACAAAATCCATAGAAAGATCTACCCAAGGTTCACTAGGAACGGGTAAAGGTGTATACAACCCATGTGGCAAAACCTTAGACTTGGCCCTTTTGCAAGTAATGCATCTGTCACAAATGCGAATGACATCTCTTCTCATCTTAGGCCAAAAGAAATGCTCATGCAAGATTTCTAATGTTTTCCTAACACCAAAATGACCCATTAGACCCCCACCATGCGCCTCACGCACCAATAACTCACGCATATTTAGTTAGGCACACACAATTTGCTTTCCCTAAACAAATAACCATCATGCTTGTAGAATTTGTCAACAACTCCTTTATCACATGCCATGTACACAACAGAAAAATCAATATCATTTGCATACATTTCTTTCACATATTCAAATCCAAGCATTTTGGCACTCATAGAAGTAAGAAGCACGTACCTCCTCGATAAAGCATCAGCAACTATATTCTCCTTACCTCGTTTATACTTAATGACGTAGGGAAAAGTCTCGATATACTCCATCCATCTAGCATGCCTTTTATTCAATTTACCTTGCCCCTTGAGATGTTTCAAAGACTCATGGTCGGTGTGGATCACAAACTCCTTAGGCCATAGATAGTGTTGCCACGTCTCCAAAGCCCTAACAAGAGCATAAAGCTCTTTGTCATAAGTGGGATAATTCAAGGCTGCCCCACTTAATTTCTCACTGAAAAATGCTATGGATCGCCCTTCCTGCATCAAAACCGCTCCAATCCCTACTCCTGAGGCATCACATTCAATCTCAAACGTTTTGTTAAAATCTGGTAATGCTAACACATGTGCAGAACATAACCTATCTTTAATATGATTAAATGCATTTTCTTGATCAATGCCCCAATGAAATCCAACATCCTTTTTAACAATTTCAGTGAGTGGTGCTGTGATAGTGCTAAAATCTTTAACAAACCGTCTATAAAAACTAGTTAGACCATGGAAACTTCTTACCTCAGTGATGCTTTTAGGAGTTGGCCACTCCTTAATGGCTTGAACTTTCTCTTCATCCACCTCAATACCTTTTGAGCTAACAACATAACCAAGAAACACAACATTTTCCATGCAAAATGTACATTTCTTAAAATTGGCATACAACTTTTCTTGTCTTAAAACCTCAAAAACACTCCTCAAATGCATAACATGCTCATCAAGACTCTTGCTGTACACTAGGATATCATCGAAATACACAACCACAAATTTACCAATAAATGCACGCAAAACATGGTTCATTAACCTCATGAAAGTGCTAGGTGCATTAGTGAGACCAAATGGCATTACTAACCACTCATATAAACCATATTTAGTTTTAAAAGCAGTTTTCCACTCATCTCCCTCTTTCATCCTAATTTGATGGTATCCACTTTTAAGATCAATTTTATTGAAAATGCATGACCCATGCAACTCATCAAGCATGTCATCTAACCTAGGTATTGGATGACGATACTTTACCGTTATGTTGTTAATTGCCCTGCAATCAATGCACATTCTCCATGTTCCATCTTTTTTTGGAACCAATAGGACGGGTACAGCACATGGACTCATACTTTCTCTCACGTACCTTTTGCTCATCAATTCCTCGACTTGCCTTTGAAGTTCTTTTGTTTCCTCTGGATTACTTCTATAGGCTGGTCGGTTTGGAATAGCCGCTCTCGGTACGAAATCAATTTGATGCTCAATGCCTCTAATGGGTGGCAATCCACTAGGCATCTCCTCAGGAAACAAGTCTTCAAATTCCTGCAACAAAGAAATAGCTATACTAGGAAGGGATTGGTTAGTTTCATCAAGACTTAGATATGATTCTTTGTAGACAAGCAAGATCATAGAATGACCTGCTATGAAAGCTCTATTGACCTCCCTTTCTTTTGCAAAAAAACTCAATTTTGTTTTTTCCACTCCTCTCTATACGCTCTCTTTCTTTTCCTTCTTGTGGTCTCTCTCTTTTCTCACCTTTATCAGTCACCTCTCCCTTTTCTTTTCCACTCATTTTTCTTCTAGATGTTTCAGCCTCACTCTCATTTTTCCTCTCTATTTTTTCCTCTCGTATCCCAACCTCATTCTTTCTCTTTTGCTCAACCTCTCCTTTCAATTTCATTTGATCCTCAAAAACTTGTTTTGGAGTTAATGGAACGAGTGTAATGGATTTTCCTTCTTTAACAAAGTTGTACCTATTCTTAAACCCATCATGCATCACTTTCCTATCATACTGCCATGGCCTCCCCAACAGAATATGGCCAGCATGCATAGAAACCACATCACAAAGCACCTCATCTCTATACCTCCCTATGGTAAAAGCTACCAAAACTTGATTATTAACCTTGACCTCTCCACACTCATTCAACCACTGTAATTTGTAAGGTCTAGGATGTTTTAGTGTAGGGAAGTTTAATCTTTCAACAAGGGTGGTGCTAGCTACATTGGTGCAACTTCCCCCATCTATGATCATACTGCACACCTTGTTATTAACATGACATCTAGTATGAAATATGTTCTCTCTCTGCTGCTCCATTTCTTCTACCTTAACTTGTGCATTAAGAGCACGTCTAGCAACAAGAGTTTCACCTTCTACGGGGTATTCCACTCCCTCCTCATCACTAGCGTCAACCAACTCGGGCATATCATCACTGTCATCTTCAGTTTCCACCTCCCCATGGTCACGCAAGATCATCGTTCTCTTGTTTGGACATTGAGATGCAATGTGTCCCATACCCAAACATTTGAAACATTTGATATTCCTATTCTTAGAAGGTTGGTCTTCGGCCTTTGTTTTGTTTTTGATAGCTTCTTCTTCTTTCCCTTTAGGTGGCTCAATCTTTCCCTTTGAAATAACCCTGTCATTCTTCTCATTATCACCCCACTTCGATTTCCACAGAGTTGTGGAATGCGAAGAGTATCTTGCTGGCCCCTTTTTCTTCAATTGTCTCTCCACCTTCATAGCCATGTGTACCATGTCCTCTAACTCCACATAGTGCTGCAACTCTACTACATTAGCAATATCCCTATTTAAGCCATTCAAAAACCTTGCCATAGTGGCTTCCTTATCCTCCTCAACATTAGCTCTAATCATGGCAACCTCCAACTCCTTGTGATATTCTTCCACACTCCGTGAACCTTGTGTAAGACTTTGAAGTTTCTGATAAAGGTCTCTATAGTAGTGGTTGGGTATGAATCTTTTCCGCATGAGAGCCTTTAATTCTCCCCAAGTTTCAACACGTCTCTCAAGGTTTCTCCTTCTATTTGTCGTTAGTTGATCCCACCAGATGATTGCATAATTTGTAAATACAATCACTGTAAGCTTCACTTTCTTCTCCTCAGAATAGTTATGACAATCAAAGATCAACTCAACCTTTTTCTCCCATTCTAGGTACACTTCAGGATCGTTTCTACCTTGGAAAGATGGTATTTTCATTTTAATGTTCCCAAAGTTTCTATCTACCTCATCTCAACCCCGAATGTTTCTCCTAGGACCTCTTCCACGCCTACCCCTCCTAGGCCTAAACCTTTCCATCTCAATTTCAGATTCCAGGTCATTCTCCCCTCCACTTTCAGTTTCTGTTTCTTCCACACCTAAAGGATCATGCCTACGCCTATTTTGACCATTTGGTCCCTGATTAGGCTGCCCTCTTTGGATTCTAGCTATAGCTTCATCTTGTCGGTCCATTATATCCCTCATCTCTCCAAAAACCACATTCATTCGTTCAAATTGTTGATGTATGGCTTGAAACGTAAAGAATGTGTTGTCAATTTTAGGACTTGAGTTTGAGTCATTAGTGCCTGACATTTTGATGTTAGCTGCAAGGAAAAATAATAATGTCCACAATCCTCATGTGTTTGCACTCCTCTCGTGTTTCACTCTAATACTTCCTTTTTTTTTTTTTTTTTTTTCCACTCTCTGTTTTCTCTTTCAAGTTCTTTAAGAACTACTGAACTCAATCAAGAACTCGACCCGTGTGTTATTCCCACCAATAAAAGTTCAAGAAACAAGCCAAAAAGTCCAAATCAATTAAAACCAGTGACTGAAATAAAATATAAGCAAGATACGAAGGAATCAAAGAAAGCGCACACGAAAAGATGACTAACTCAATCAAGAAGACAAAATAAGAACAAAAAGAAATTTATGAATTAGAGAATAGGTGTGAAATTAATTTGTGAACAGATCAACATGAGACAGCCCACACACGATTCATTGACATGAAATCCAAATAAGAACTTATGTATGTGCGATCTCACAATAACACTTGCAATAAGAGATTTTCAATCCAAGAATCATCAAAGAATTAATCCAAGAAGCACTGAATTTTTTTTTTTTCCAATTTTCGTGCCTTTTTTTTTTTTTAACAGACCACTGCACTTTTTTTTTTTATTTATAATTTTCGTGCCTTTTTTTTTTTTGGAATAGGATTGAAGATGCAATAAGTTTATCAAGAAAGAAAACAACAAAGACGAATTCAAGAATACGTAAACCTAAACGCAGAAGCTAAGAATAATTAAAGATAATGAAACAAACAAACCTGATTTTGGAACCGAAGCTCTGATACCAATTGATGTGAACCCGTAGGAATGAAACCTTAGAACCCACAAACAAATCAATAAACACCCCAAGAAAGCCAAGAATCAGATTTTAATTATTCCAGACCCGTTGAAAACTCGTTTCAAGAACCCGAATTGATAGTAAGAACGCCACAAAGGTTTGATCCTTTGATAAGTTCTAAGATCATTCAAGAACAAGAAGAGGAAACAAATTCTCTCAATTCTTTTATTTGATGGCTGCTGAAAACTGATATAAAATTAGGGTTTTGCCTTATTTATATTAAGGCTAAATAAAATAAACTACTCCTAAATGGATCCAAACCCTAATTGGCTTCAAAGGCCCATTAATTAAAATAACCCAATATGATATCTAATTAAATGAGACCCAAAACTAATCAACTTAACCCCTCATACGTGAACAGTAACCAAGTCACAAATAAGGCCTCTTGATTACAAAAACTCTAGCCCAAATTACACATAAACTTATTTAAAAAAATAATTGCTTTGGAAGCCCACACAATAAGACTCCAACAGCCATGATGCCAACCCACACGTCCAATGCTTCAAATGCTAGGACGTCTTCTCCCCGACTTCAATTATATGAACGAAGGATGGTTCCACCTCGTTTGAGCCCATCTTGAATGTTGTTGGTGTCTTGCTAGTTGCACTTTTAGCCCAAGTAGATTGCACAAGTCCTTGCATTGCTTCTTTGATCTTCTTCGCTCTTGATCTTGTTATTCGCCCATCCGGAATGTGCAAAGGATCCTTCTTATTCTTGTCAACCAACCCACCTTGGTACTCATCAAATCGATAAGTTCTATTAAGAACTTAGAGACAAAACTTTGAGTGTGGACAGGGAGTGTTAAGTTACATCAGAGTGTTGAGTAAAAACAAGAGTGACGAGTGATAAACACGTGAGAATTAGAGTGAAACACGTGAGAGAGTGTTGTGAGATTTTTTTCTTTCTAACATTTTTTGCAAGTTTCAAACATGTCTTCTAGTAATGAAGGAGACATTGAAGGAGGAGAAAAGATTAATGAGTCAAATGTGCTCAAAGCAATGTAGCAACAATTTGAGAGGATGAATGTGGTGTTTGGAGATATTAGAGATCGATTGGAGAGACAAGATGAGGCCATTGCTAATTTGCAAAGAGGACAACAAATGAGGACTCCAGAATTGCGTGGTGGTGGCAATGAGTTTGAGGATGATTTTGGGGTAGTTTATGGAAATGAATTAGATTTAGAAGATAATGCATTCAATGCCTGTAGGGAAGGCTTTAGAGGTGGTAGAGGTGGACGTGAAGGTAGAGGTAATAGAAATAGGGATAATAGGAATTATGGGATTGGGAATGAGAGAGAAAGGTGGAATGATAGGCAGGATAGGGATCTTAGTAGCATAAAGATGAAAATACCCTCTTTCCAAGGGACGATGGATCCAGATTGATGTGAACCCGTAGGATTGAAACCTTAGGACCCACAAACAAATAAATAAACACCCCAAGAAAGCCAAGAATCAGATTTTAATTATTCCAGACCCGTTGAAAACTCGTTTCAAGAACCCGGATTGATAGTAAGAACGCCACAAAGGTTTGATCCTTTGATAAGTTCTAAGTTCATTCAAGAACAAGAAGAGGAAACAAATTCTCTCAATTCTTTTAATTGATGGCTGCTAAAAACTGCTACAAAATTAGGGTTTTGCCTTATTTATATTAAGGCCAAATAAAATAACTACTCCTAATGGGTCCAAACCCTAATTAGCTTCAAAGGCCCATTAATTAAAATAAACCCAATATGATATCTAATTAAATGAGACCCAAAACTAATCAAATTAAACCCCATAACGTGAAAAGTAACCCTATTAATAAAAGTCACAAATAAGGCCTCTTGATTACAAAAACTCTAGCCCAAATTGCACATAAACTTATTTACAAAAATAATTGCTTTGGAAGCCCACACAACAAGACTCCAACAGCTATGATGCCAACCCCCAATGCTTCAAATGCTAGGCCGTCTTCTCCCCGACTTGGATTACATGAACGAATGATGGTTCCACCTCGTTTGAGCCCATCTTGAATGTTGTAGGTGTCTTGCTAGTTGCACTTTTAGCCCAAGTAGATTGCACGAGTCCTTGCATTGCTTCTTTGATCTTCTTCGCTCTTGATCTTGTTATTGGCCCATCCGGAATGTGCAAAGGATCCTTATTATTCTTGTCAACCAACCCACCTTGGTACTCATCATTCCCCCTCTCCTCAAAAGGATTCAACCTCAAATCGTCACCTACATCAAAAGGAGAAAGATCAGCAACATTAAAGGTAGCAGACACATTATACTCACCTGGAAGATCCACTTTGTAGGCATTATCATTTATTTTCTCGAGAATTTGGAATGGTCCATCTCCTCTTGGATGCAACTTTGTTCTTCTATAGTTTGGGAACCTCTCTTTACGCATGTGAACCCAAACCCAATCACCCGGTTCAAAGGTCACACGCCTTCTTCCTTTGTTGGCTTGAGACGCATATTGTTCATTCTTCTTTTCAATCTGAAGCCGTACCCTCTCATGTAGTGACTTCACTAATTCTGCTATATTTTTCCCATCCAAACTACCCCTTTCATTAATAGGTAATGGCATCAAATCCAAAGGAGTAAGTGGATTAAAACCATAAACGATTTCAAAAGGAGAATAAGAAGTAGTAGAATGCATGGTCTTATTGTATGCAAATTCTACAAATGGCAAACAATACTCCCAAGTTTTCAGGTTTTTATGAATGACAGTGCGCAAGAGCTGTGTTAAAGTCCTGTTAACTACTTTAGTTTGTCCATCAGTTTGTGGATGATAAGTGGTGGAGAATAAAAGCTTAGTGTCTAACTTACCCCATAAAACTTTCCAAAAGTAGCTAAGGAACTTAACATCTCTATCTGACACAATACTCTTGGGTACACCATGGAGTCGCACTATCTCCCTAAAAAATAAGTCAGCTATATTCACAACATCATCAGTTTTGTGACACAGAATGAAGTGTGCCATCTTACTAAACCTATCAACGACCACAAAAATAGAATCCCTACCCTTTTAGTGCGAGACAGCCCCAAAACAAAATCCATAGAAAGATCTACCCAAGGTTCACTAGGAATGGGTAAAGGTGTATACAACCCATGTGGCAAAACCTTAGACTTGGCCTTTTTGTAAGTAACGCATCTATCACAAATGTGAATGACATCTCTCCTCATCTTAGGCCAAAAGAAATGCTCATGCAAGATTTCTAATGTTTTCCTAACACCAAAATGACCCATTAGACCCCTACCATGCGCCTCACGCACCAATAACTCACGCATAGAACAGTTGGGCACACATAATTTGCTTTCCCTAAATAAATAACCATCATGCTTGTAGAATTTGTCAACAACTCCTTTGTCACATGCCATGTACACAACAGAAAAATCAATATCATTTGCATACATTTCTTTCACATATTCAAATCCAAGCATTTTGGCACTCATAGAAGTAAGAAGCACGTACCTCCTCGATAAAGCATCAGCAACTATATTCTCCTTACCTCGTTTATACTTAATGACATAGAGAAAAGTCTCGATATACTCCATCCATCTAGCATGCCTTTTATTCAATTTACCTTGCCCCTTGAGATGTTTCAAAGACTCATGGTCGGTGTAGATCACAAACTCCTTAGGGCACAGATAGTGTTGCCACGTCTCTAAAGCCCTAACAAGAGTATAAAGCTTTTTGTCATAAGTGGGATAATTCAAGGCTGCCCCACTTAATTTCTCACTGAAAAATGCTATGGATCGCCCTTCCTGCATTAAAACGGCTCCAATCCCTACTCCTGAAGCATCACATTCAATCTCAAACGTTTTGTTAAAATCTGGTAATGCTAACACAGGTGCAGAACATAACCTATCTTTCATATGTTTAAATGCATTTTCTTGATCAATGCCCCAATGAAATCCAACATTTTTTTTTAACAATCTCAGTGAGTGGTGCTACGATAGTGTTAAAATCTTTAACAAATCGTCTATAAAAACTAGCTAGACCATGGAAACTTCTTACCTCAGTGACGCTTTTAGGAGTTGGCCACTCCTTAATGGCTTGCACTTTTTCTTCATCCACCTGAATACCTTTTGAGCTAACACAACATAACCAAGGAACACAACATTTTCCATGGAAAATGTACATTTCTTAAAATTGGCATACAACTTTTCTTGGCTTAAAACCTCAAAAACACTTCTCAAATGCATAACATGCTCATCAAGACTCTTGCTGTACACTAGGATATCATCAAAATACACAACCACAAATTTGCCTATGAATGCACGCAAAACATGGTTCATTAACCTCATGAACGTGCTAGGTGCATTAGTGAGACCAAATGACATTACCAACCACTCATACAAACCATATTTAGTTTTAAAAGCAGTTTTCCACTCATCTCCCTCTTTCATCCTAATTTGATAGTATCCACTTTTAAGATCAATTTTACTAAAAATGCATGACCCGTGCAGCTCATCAAGCATGTCATCTAACCTAGGTATTGGATGATGATACTTTACCGTTATGTTGTTAATTGCCCTGCAATCAATGCACATTCTCCATGTTCCATCTTTTTTTGGAACCAATAGGACGGGTACAGCACATGGACTCATACTTTCTCTCACATACCCTTTGCTCATTAATTCCTCGACTTGCCTTTGAAGTTCTTTTGTTTCCTCTGGATTACTTCTATAGGCTGGTCGGTTTGGAATAGCCGCTCCCGGTACGAAATCAATTTGATGCTCAATGCCTCTAATGGGTGGCAATCTACTAGGCATCTCCTCAGGAAACAAGTCTTCAAATTCCTACAACAAAGAAATAGCTATACTAGGAAGGGATTGGTTAGTTCATCAAGACTTAGATATGATTCTTTGTAGACAAGCAAGATCATAGAATGACCTGCTATGAAAGCTCTATTAACCTCCCTTTCTTTCGCAAAAAAACTCAATTTTGTTTTTTCACTCCTCTCTATATGCTCTCTTTCTTTTCCTTCTTGTGGTCTCTCTCTTTTCTCACCCTTACCAGTCACCTCTCCATTTTCTTTTCCACTCATTTTTCTTCTAGATGTTTCAGCCTCACTCTCATTTTTCCTTTCTATTTTTCTTCTAGATGTTTCAGCCTCACTCTCATTTTTCCTCTCGTATCCCAACGTCATTCTTTCTCTTTTGCTCAACCTCTCCTTTCAATTTCATTTGGTCCTCAAAAACTTGTTTTGGGGTTAATGAAACAAGTGTAATGGATTTTCTATCTTTAACAAAGCTGTATCTATTCTTAAACCCATCATGCATCACTTTCCTATCATACTGCCATGGCCTCCCCAACAGAAGATGGCCAGCATGCATAGGAGCCACATCACAAAGCACCTCATCTCTATACCTCCCTATGGTAAAAGCTACCAAAACTTGATTATTAACCTTGACCTCTCCACACTCATTCAACCACTGTAATTTGTAAGGTCTAGGATGTTTTAGTGTAGGCAAGTTTAACCTTTCAACAAGGGTGGTGCTAGCTACATTGGTGCAACTTCCCCCATCTATGATCATACTACACACCTTGTTATTAACATGACATCTAGTATGAAATATGTTCTCTCTTTGCTGCTCCATTTCATCTACCTTAACTTGTGCACTAAGAGCATGCCTAGCAACAAGAGTTTCACCTTCTACGGGGTATTCCACTCCCCCCTCATCACTAGTGTCAACCAACTCAGGCATATCATCACTATCATCTTCAGTTTCCACCTCCCCATGGTCGTGCAAGATCATTGTTCTCTTGTTTGGACATTGAGATGCAATGTGTCCCATACCCAAACATTTGAAACATTTGATATTCCTATTCTTAGATGGTTGGTCTTCGACCTTTGTTTTGTTTTTGCTAGCTTCTCCTTCTTTCCCTTTAGGTGGCTCAATTTTTCCCTTGGAAACAACCCTTTCATTCTTCTCATTATCACCCCACTTCGATTTCCAAAAAGTTGTGGAATGCAAAGAGTATCTTGCTGCCCCCTTTTTCTTCAATTGTCTCTCCACCTTCATAGCCATGTGTACCATGTCCTCCACTCCGCATATTGCTGCAACTCTACTACATTAGCAATATCCCTATTTAAACCATTCAAAAATCTTGCCATAGTGGCTTCCCTATCCTCCTCAACATTAGCTCTAATCATGGCGACCTCCATCTCCTTGTGATAATCTTCCACACTCCGTGAACCTTGTGTAAGACTTTGAAGTTTTTGATAAAGGTCTCTATAGTAGTGGGTGGGTATGAATCTCTTCCGCATGAGAGCCTTCAATTCTCCCCAAGTTTCGACACGTCTCTCAAGATTTCTCCTTCTATTTGTCATTAGTTGATCCCACCAGATGATTGCATAATCTGTAAATTCAATTACTGCAAGCTTCACTTTCTTCTCCTCAGAATAGTTATGACAATCAAAGATCAACTCAACCTTTTTCTCCCATTCTAGGTACGCTTCAGGATCGTTTCTACCTTGGAAAGATGGCATTTTCATTTTAATGTTCCCAAAGTTTCTATCTACCTCATCTCGACCCCGAATGTTTCTCCTAGGACCTCTTCCACGCCTACCCCTCCTAGGCCTAAACCTTTCCATCTCAATTTCAGATTCCGAGTCATTCTCCCCTCCACTTTCAGTTTCTGTTTCTTCCACATTTAAAGGATCATGCCTACGCCTATTTTGACCATTTGGTTCCCGATTAGGCTGCCCTCTTTGGATTCTAGCTATAGCTTCATCTTGTCGGTCCATTCTATCCCTTATCTCTCCAAAAACCACATTCATTCGCTCAAATTGTTGATGTATGGCTTGAAATGTAATGAATGTGTTGTCAATTTTAGGACTTGAGTTTGAGTCATTAGTGCCTGACATTTTGATGTATGCTGCAAGGAAAAATAATAATGCCCACAATTCTAACGTGTTTGCACTCCACTCGTGTTTCACTCTAATACTTCATTCTTCTTTTTTCACTCTTTGTTTTCTCTTTCAAGTTCTTTAAGAACTACTGAACTCAATCAAGAACTCGACCCGTGTGTTATTCTCACCAATAAAAGTTCAAGAAACAAGCCAAAAAGTCCAAATCAATTAAAACCAGTGACTGAAATAAGATAAAAGCAAGATACGAAGGAATAAAAGAATACGCACAAGAAAAAGATGACTAAACTCAATCAAGATGACAAAATAAGAACAAAAAAAATTTATGAATTAGAAAATAGGTGTGAAATTAATTTGTGAACAGATCAACATGAGACAGCCCACACACGATTCATTGACATGAAATCCAAATAAGAACTTATGTATATGCTTATCTCACAAGTAACACTTGCAATAAGAGATTTTCATTCCAAGAATTCTCAAGAAGTACTGACTTTTTTTTTTATTTTCAATTTTCGTGCCTTTTTTTTTTTTTTTTAACAGGCCACTGCACTTTTTTTTTTTTAATAATTTTCGTGCTTTTTTTTTTTTTTTGGAATAGGATTGAAGATGCAATAAGTAGAATATCAAGAAAGAAAACAACAAAGACGAATTCAAGAATATGTAAACCTAATCGCAGAAGCTAAGAATAATTAAAGATAATGAAACAAACAAACCTGATTTTGGAACCGAAGCTCTGATACCAATTGATATGAACCCGTAGGATTGAAACCTTAGAACCCACAAACAAATCAATAAACACCCCAAGAAAGCCAAGAATCAGATTTTAATTATTCCAGACCCGTTGAAAACTCGTTTCAAGAACCCAGATTGATATTAAGAATGCCACAAAGGTTTGATCCTTTGATAAGTTCTAAGTTCATTCAAGAACAAGAAAAGGAAATAAATTCTCTCAATTCTTTTAATTGATGGCTGCTAAAAACTGCTACAAAATTAGGGTTTTGCCTTATTTATATTAAGGCCAAATAAAATAACTACTCCTAATGGGTCCAAACCCTAATTGGCTTCAAAGGCCCATTAATTAAAATAAACCCAATATGATATCTAATTAAATGAGACCCAAAACTAATCAAATTAAACCCCATAACGTGAACAGTAACCCTATTAATAAAAGTCACAAATAAGGCCTCTTGATTACAAAAACTCTAGCCCAAATTACATATAAACTTATTTAAAAAAATAATTGCTTTGGAAGCCCGCACAACAAGACTCCAACAGCTATGATGCCAACCCCCAATGCTTCAAATGCTAGGCTGTCTTCTCCCCGGCTTGGATTACATGAACGAAGGATGGTTCCACCTCGTTTGAGCCCATCTTGAATGTTGTTGGTGTCTTGCTAGTTGCGCTTTTAGCCCAAGTAGATTGCACGAGTCCTTGCATTGCTTCTTTGATCTTCTTCGCTCTTGATCTTGTTATTGGCCCATCCAGAATGTGCGAAGGATCCTTATTATTCTTGTCAACCAACCCACCTTGGTACTCATCACGGATGTGTATCTTGAGTGGGAGAAACGAGTGGAGTTGATTTTTTAGTGTCATAACTTTGCCAAGGAGAAGAAGGTGAAACTAGCCCCAGCTGAGTTTACAGATTATGCTGTGGTTTGGTGGGATCAGTTAGTGTTGAATAGAATAAGAAATCGAGAGCGTCCTATCAATACTTGGGATGACATAAAATCAGTTATGAGGAGAAGATTTGTCCCTAGTTCATATTATAGGGAATTGTACCAACGATTGGCAAGTCTTACGCAGGGTTTTAAGAGTGTAGAAGATAATACAAGGAGATGAAGATAGCCATGGTTAGAGCCAACGTGGATGAAGATAGAGAGGCTACTATGGCTCTATTCTTGCAAGGGGTTGAACAAGGACATTGCCAACATCGTGGAGTAGCAACATTATGTCGAAGTGGAGGAAATGGTTCATATGGCCATGAAAGTGGAAAGGCAACTCAAATGAAGGGGTACCATGTCACAATATGGTAGTAATTCGGGTTTTACATCCACATGGAAGTCGAATTGGGGTAAAAAAGATGAAAAATCACCTTTCAAGCCTAAGGCCGAGAGTACTAAGCCTAAGGAGGGTGGTAGTAGTCATAATAAGGGCAAGGTTGAGGAAACTCAAAAGAGAAATAATGACATTAAATGCTTTAGATGTTTAGGTAGAGGTCATATCTCTTCTCAATGTCCTAATAAGCGAGTTATGATCTTGAGGGAGGATGAAGACATAGAAACCGATGGTGAGAGTGAAGATGATGAGATGCCACCGCTGGAAGAAGCTAGTGATATTGAGATTGCATATCCAGTAGATGGGAGATTGTTAGTGGCTAGGCGTGCTTTGAGTGTGCAAGTGAAGAAAGGTGATGAGGTGCAACGTGAAAACATTTTTCATACTAGATGTCATATCAAAGATAGAGTTTGCAGTATGATCATTGATGGGGGTAGTTGCATTAATGTTGCTAGCACTGAATTAGTAGAAAAACTAAGTTTACCTACTTCTAAACATCCTAAACCATACAAATTACAATGGTTGAATGATTGTGGAGAAGTTAAGGTGACAAAACAGGTGCTTATTTCCTTTGCTATTGGTAGGTACCTTGATAAGGTGTTATGTGATGTTGTACCTATGCAGGCGGGTCACTTGCTTTTGGGACGTCCATGGCAATATGATAGGGAAGGTAACTCAAGACGAGTTTAAGAATAGATATTCTTTTACCATGGATGGGCGAACGATCACTCTTGTGCCTTTAACACCTCAACAGGTGTATGAAGATCAAGTGAGAATAAGTGATGTGAGCAGCACACATGACATTGGAGTTGATGGTGCACGCGACAAGGATGGTCGTTCCAAGGATGAATTGAGTATACCCGATGGACCAATCACCAGAGCAAGGTCAAAGAGGTTAAAAACGACATTTCAAGGCTTTGTGCAACATTTTATTGACTTGGAGCTGAGGGCGCGTGATAAGGCTTATGGTAGACCTTCGATGGTGGCCTACGGTGGACCGTCGAGTGGAGTCAAAGGGCCAGCCCAATATGTCAACCTAATCGACACATATGGGCCTAATATTAAAGTCTAGAATTTAATATATTTTAGCCCATTATATAAATAAGCATGTCATGTGCCATGCATGTGATTTTTTTAATGAGGTGTCATGTTTACATTGTTTTGGGCTTGTTTATTTAAATTTGAAGAGTAGGCTTTATATTTAAGCCCATTAGGGCATTTTAGGGTTTATTTGTGAACTATAGTAACTATAAATACATGTTTGTGCCTCCTTTATGGGGGATGACGGGATTTGTAAAAAAAATGAGAGGTTATTTCTCCTAATTTCTTCATTGAACTTTTAACCGAACTTATCAAGGGTTAATCTGACCTTTGTGGCGTTCGTTCTTCTCTTGAGTCTTGGTTTTTGTTTGCAATACCACAATAGGTCAAGATTTCATATATTTGAATCTTGTATTGGGATTTGGGGTTCTTGATCCAAATCTGGTTTTAGGGGTTTCAAGACTTGATTCTTGGGGTTTCCGTATCAGTAAGAGTGAGTGAGCAAAAGAAAGAAAGTGAGAGAAAAGGAGAGGCCGAGAGTTCAAACACTTGTGAGGGCTGGGAGAAAGAGTGACCAAACACTAGAATGTGAGCAAAAGAAAAGTGGGAAGATTGAGTTCAAATGAGAGAATGAGATAAAAACAAGTGAGAAAAAGAAAATGAGTGTTTATGCAAAAGGGAGTGATGTGAGGGCTACTTTTCTAGCCAAATAACAAATGTTTGTACTTTTGTATAAAGACACTTATTTTTCTAACTCTGACCTTGTTGTTTCTTTGCCTAGTACTCTTTTGCAGGAATTCAATGATGTATTCCCTGAAGAGGTCTCGGATGGATTACCACCGAAGAGAGGAATAGAGCATCAAATTGACAAACCTGGGGCTACAATTGCAAACCGTTCAGCTTACAGGAGCAATCCCGAGGAAACAAAGGAGCTTCAAAGGCAGGTTGAGGAGTTGTTGAAGAAGGGGTACGTGAGGGAGAGCATGAGTCCATATGCCGTACCGGTTCTACTTGTACCTAAGGAGGATGGGAATTGGCGTATGTGCATTGATTGCAGAGCTGTCAATAAAATTATAGTTAAGTATCAACATCCCATACCTAGATTAGATGACTTGTTGGATGAGTTGTATGGATCTTGTGTGTTTTCTAAAATTGATTTGAAAAGTGGATACCATCAAATTAGAATGAAAGAAGGAGATGAGTGGAAAACTGCTTTTAAAACTAAATATGGTTTATACGAGTGATTAGTAATGTCTTTTGGTTTAACTAATGCTCCTAGTACTTGTATGAGACTAATGAATCATGTTTTACGCTCTTTCAATTGAAAATTTGTTGTGGTCTACTATGATGACATATTAGTGTACAGCAAGAGCATAGATGAACATGTTAGGCATTTGCATTGTGTGCTTGATGTGTTACGGAAAGAAAAATTGTATGCTAATTTGAAAATAGTGTTCCTTTTGCACTGAAAAGATTGTGTTTTTGGGTTATGTTGTTTCATCAAAAGGGATAGAAGTAGATGAAGAAAAGGTTAAGGCTATTAAAGAGTGACCTATACCTAGAAATGTTAGTGAGGTGCGTAGTTTTCATGAACTAACTAGTTTTTATAGAAGATTTGTTAAAAATTTTAGTACCATCGATGCACCACTAACTGAGGTTGTGAAAAAGAGTGTGAATTTCAAATGGGGTAGTGAGCAACAAAAACGTTTGAGATTGAATGTGATGCTTCAGGTGTAGGTATTGGCGCCGTACTCATGCAAGATGGACAACCAATTGCGTACTTTAGTGAGAAGTTAAATGGGGCAGCTTTAAACTACCCAACTTATGACAAGGAGTTGTACGCATTAGTTCGGGCCTTACAAACGTGGCAACATTATCTTTGGCCCAAAGAGTTCGTGATTCATACCGATCATGAATCATTGAAGCACTTGAAAGGACAACAAAAGTTTAACAAGAGACATGTGTGTTGGATGGAGTTCATCGAGACATTTCCATACGTCATCAGATATAAGTAAGGTAAAGGAGAATGTGGTTGCCGATGCACTTTCTCGCAGGTACGTATTACTCTCTACCCTTGATGCAAAATTACTTGGTTTTGAGCATATTAAGGAATTATACCCTTTGAACCAAGATTTTTCTAAGGAATTTCAAGCTTGTGAGAAAAACGCAGTGGGTAAGTTTTATAGGATTGAAGGATTTTTATTTCGGGAGAATAAGTTATGTGTGCCGATTTGTTCTTTGCGTGATTTGCTAGTTAAGGAATCCCATAGCGGAGGGTTAATGGGACATTTTGGAATTGCTAAGACCTTGGCTATTTTGCAGGAACACTTCTTTTGGCCACGCATGAAAAGAGACGTTGAGAGGGTTTGTGGTAGGTGTATTAGTTGTAAGCAAGCCAAATCCCGAGTGCAAGCCCACGGTTTGTATACACCACTACCTATTCGTAATCACCGTTGGATTGATATTTCTATGGACTTTGTGTTAGGTTTGCCTAGGACTAAGCGTGGAAAAGACTCAATTTTTGTGGTGGTAGATAGGTTCTCTAAGATGACACATTTTATCCCTTGTCATAAAACGAATGATGCTTCACATATTGCTGATTTATTCTTTAGGAAGATTGTGCGATTACATGGTATGCCTAGAACAATTGTTTCGGATAGGGATGCTAAGTTCCTAAGCTACTTTTGGAAGACTTTGTGGAGTAAGTTAGGTACTAAGCTATTGTTTTTTACCACTTGTCACCAACAAACCGATGGTCAGACCGAAGTAGTTAATTGGACTTTATCTACTTTATTGAGGGCTATCATTAGCAAAAACATTAAGATTTGGGAGGATTGTTTACCACATGTTGAATTTGCTTACAATCGTACTGTTCATTCCGCTACTAAATTTTCACCCTTTGAAATTGTGTATGGTTTTAATCTGTTGACTCCATTAGATTTATCTCCTTTACCAATATCTGAGCGTGTTAATTTAGATGGCAAAAAGAAGGCTGATTTTGTCAGGCAGATTCATGAGAAGGCAAGACTCAACATTGAGCGAAGGACGGAGCAATATGTCAAGCAAGCCAACAGGGGATGCTCCAAACTAATTTTTGAACCTGGAGATTGGGTTTGGTTGCATATGAGGAAGGAGCGATTTTCGGCACAAAGGCATTCCAAATTGCTTCCAATAGGAGATAGCCCTTTCCAAGTTGTAGAGCGCATCAATGACAATGCTTACAGGCTAGATTTACTGGGTGAGTATAATGTTAGTGCCACTTTCAATGTTACTGACTTGAGTCCTTTTGATGTAGGAGACGATTTTAGGAAAAATCCTTTTCAAGAGGAGGGGAATGATGCGGTGCAAGGTGTGTCTCCAATGGATCCAATTCAAATTCCTATTGGACCGGTTATGAGGGCTCGAGCTAAGAAGTTCAAAGAAGCACTTAACGGGCTGATTCAAGAAGTTTGCACTCAAATACAATCATGGAAGCCCATGTGAGGAACTAAAATGCATAAGCTTGATCCAAGTTCTAGAGGATTCTAGCCCAAGTCAAACTTAATCTTTGCATTCAATAGGCGTGAATCTTGGGCATAAATTCACCAGCATAATGGGAGAAGAGTCAACTCTCCAATTTAAGTTTCTAGTAAAATTAGAAATAATAAATCTTAGACTTTTCGTTTTTGTCTTAGGCATTATTTCCTTTGCTATTATTGTAATCCGAAATTACCTTTTTCGTCATAGGCATGATTCTCTTTGATTTTAATGCTTGTAATTTCCGAATTCGAATTTGTATTTTCAGCCTATAAATAGGCGTAATATCAATGAAAGAGGGTAGTCAATTTTTAATGGTATTTGTGAAAACGAATTTCTCTTTGGTTCTTTGAACAACTCTCAAACTTATCGGAATTATCCGTGGCGTTTGAAACCTTCGACTTATCAATCAACTCTCCATTGTTGATTGTGGCATCATCACCATACCAAGGTTCTTACCTCGTCATAGGTAACGGGTCGCGGTTCCAATCCTACGAACTTGTCTTAGAAAACGGTCTTGGTTTCTTATTTTGACTACGGGTTTCATCGCGGGTTGGCGTGGTTTGTATCAAAATGACATTACCAAAAACTCATAATGCCTATATCTGATCTTGAAGGCCGTCTTGGGAAAATCTTGATGTGAACCCCATATAAACGATACGACACCCACAATCAAATTGAATCAACACCTCAAGAAAGATTAAAACAAGTTTACGAAAAAGAAATTTTGACCCATTGATTATATGTCCATCAAGAACCAAAGTTATAAAGAACTTTGACCCAATGATTAGAACTCAATCAATAACCAAAATTATAAAAGAAGGATATTGACGCCACTCCCAAAACATAGATGAGAAGGTGGGAGATAAGTCATGGTTTGATCGCCACAAGTAAAGTTTGATAAGATCACATGTTCAACAATGAACAAAAGAGAAAATTTACTTTCTCAATTAAACATAATTGGCTGCATTTTCATTCCTCTTCTTATTGCAAGGTTATAGGCTTTTTATAGATAAAGAAATAAAATATAACATGAAACTCTAACCCCTTAACAATTGGGCTAACTAAATATACTCATAGGCTTAAATTAAATTAAATATCTCCAGCCCAAATAACATTAATTAAAATAAAATAAACTAACTTAATTTAAAAACCATTACAATTAAAAATAAACTCAGCCCAATTTATTTAAAGCCCAAATAACTCCAGTTTGCCTTTAATTGTCTTCCATTAGCATCCAAAGTCTTCATGATTAAGCCCCACAGTGATGCGAACCTCGTCATTTGTATCACAATTGATGCCTAAGACCGGTTCTAATCTCTGGTTTGAATGGAAACCGCGACCTAACACCTATAACGAGATGTGAACCTTGGTATAAGGATGAGCCACAATCAATGATGGAATACTCGATTGATAAGTCTAGGAGGAACGCCATAAAGAAATCTGATAAGTTCCAATTAGTTCTCAAAGAACAAAAGAGAAATTAAGCTCTCAATTTTTCATTCAATTTTCAATACTCCCCATATTACATCCTTTTTTTTTCTTTATAAACTAAAACCCTAAAAGAAAAGAGAGGCTACATGCCTTTTCCAAGAAGGAAATAAAATATCCGACCATTAAATGCCTTACAAAACAGGAAACTAATTAAAACTAAAACAAGCAAATAATTGTCTTGATCCCTATTTAGAAGGCTGAAATTAAAGTAAATCAGCCTCTTAATTTGGGAAACAAATCAATTTATTATTCATTGAAAATCTAAAAAAGAAACAACTGAAATTGAATCGTCTCCACACACCCTAGCTTGTGCCACACGCCTAAGCTCTTTGCCACACACTCAAGTCAACTCCTATTCAGCCCAATCAATTACCTTGATGATGTTAATTAGGCCTTGGTCTTCATATGGGCTCATCTTGGACTTTATTAAGTCGGAATCAGCCCAAGTGTCTTGAATCAGGCCATTTAGTGTTTCCTTGAATCTCTTAGCCTTTGCCCTTGTTATTAGCCCAACCGGAACATGTAATGGATCATTTGGTGTAGCTCCCTTGTTCGTATCACATAGCCTTCAAGATCAGTGATTTTGAACTTGAACAATGTTTTGAAGCCTTGGTGACTCCTCCAAATCATCCAAATGTGCTTGCTTGCTTGGATCCCATCAAATCTTCCCTACGCACATTCAGCTGATGATACCCCGATCGCAGATCAATCTTCGAAAAAACTTTAGCCCCTTGGAGTTGGTCAAACAAATCGTCTATTTTGGGCAGCGGGTACAGATTCCTGATAGTAACTATATTGAGCTGCCTATAGTCACTGCACAAACGGAGGCTCCCATATTTCTTCTTTACAAATAACACTGAAGCTCCCCATGGTGATGTGCTCATTTTCACGAATCCCTTACTCAATAATTCTTCCATTTGAACATTTAATTCTTTTAACTCCGCTAGTGCCATCCTGTATAGAGCTATGAAGATAGGTTTAGTACCAAGTGCTAACTCAATCTTAAATTCTATCTCTGTGTCTGGTGGTAGTCCTGGAAGATCTTCTAGGAAGACATCTAGGAATTCACAAACCACTGGGACTTCAGTTGGCTGCAGCTTACTCTCATCCGGCTCTACTACATAAGCTGAGTACCCCTGACATGCTTTTCCAAGCATTTTATTAGCTTTTAAGGCGCTTATCAGGCTGGCAGGAAATATCTTCCTCTCTCCATAAAATATCACATCAGGCTCCCCAGGTCGGCAGAACTTGACTTCTTTTCTGTAGCGGTCTACTGTGGCACAATGCTTTGATAACCAGTCGATACCCAATATAACATCGAAGTCATGCAAGTCGAGCACCATCAAATTAGCCTCGAACTCACGACCTGCTATACTCACTTTACTACCCATATAAACTCTGTCTGTAATGAGTGAATCCCCGTGGGAAGTGATACTATCATACTACACTCAGTCGGTCTCAGCTCTTGATAAGAACCACTCCAAGAATTGACAAAACTTGTGAATCAAGTAAGGTTCCAAGATCGCCTAAAATCATATTTGTATGGAAACCTCGACCCGTTGCTTATATGAAAGCAAGAATCTTGGTATGGTAAAGATGCCACAATCAACGATGAAATAATTGATTGATAAGTCTAGGAAGAACACCACAGGAAAATCTTGATAAGTTCAAAAGTTCTACAAAGAACCAAAGAGAATACCTATCACAAATATTATTAATCATCAATTGAATTCCTTTTAGGGTTACGCTGATTTATATAGTTGAAAACACTAAGCATCAAAAGGAAATAATTAATTAGGTAATTAAGCCCATTTAAGCCTATAAAAGAAAAGGGAAAGTCAACCTCTTACAATAAGGAAAGAAGAATAAAATTGACAACTAATTGTCTTGAACATAATAGGTAAGAAATCAACCAAAAATTGGAAGTCTTTATGACCAAGCAATCAACTCCACAATGGAAAGTCTTCATGGGCAAGAAATTGGCTAGAATTAGGCCCATCAATTGTTTTAATTAAATTAATTAAACATTGATCTTGGAATTCATCAATTTAACATCAGCCCAATCTCTTGAACCAATCCATTAAGTGCTTCTTTGAACCTCTTAGCTCTTGCCTTTGTAATTGGCCCAATCGTAATATGCAATGGATCCTTTGGTGATGCTTCTTTATTCTCATCATTCTCTCTCTCTTGAAAATGATTTGTCCTCAAATCTTCACCTACATCAAAAGGAGTTAAATCAGTAACATTGAAAGTGGCACTAACATTGTACTCACCTAGTAAATCCAACTTGTATGCGTTGTCATTAATGCGCTCAAGGACTTGAAAAGGTTCATCTCCTCTCTGATGCGGTGCAAGGTGTGTCTCCAAAGGATCCAATTCAAATTCTTATTGGACCGGTTACGAGGGCTCGAGCTAAGAAGTTCAAAGAAGCACTTAACGGGCTGATTCAAGAAGTTTGCACTCAAATACAATCATGGAAGCCCACATGAGGTAGTAAAATGCATTAGCTTGATCCAAGTTCTAGAGGATTCCAGCCCAAGTCAAACTTAATCTTCGCAATTAATGGGTGTGTATCTTGGGCATCAATTCACCAGCATAATGGGAGGAGAGTCAACTCTCCTATTTAGGTCTCTAGTAAAATTAGGAATAATAAATCGTGGACTTTTCTTTTTTGTCTTAGGCATTATTTCCTTTGCTATTATTGTAATCCGAAATTACCTTTTTCGTCATAGGCATGATTCTCTTTGATTTTAATGCTTGTAATTTTCGAATTCGAATTTATATTTTCAGCCTATAAAAAGGCGCAATATCAATGAAAGAGGGCAGTCAATTTTCATGGTATTTGTGAGAACGAATTTCTCTTTGGTTCTTTGAACAACTCTCAAACTTATCGAAATTATCCGTGGCATTTGAAATCTTCGACTTATCAATCAACCCTCCATTGTTGATTGTGGCGTCATCACCATACCAAGGTTCTTACCTCGTCATAGGTAACGGGTCGCGGTTCCATTCCTACGAACTTATCTTAGAAAACGGTCTCGGGTTCTTCTTTTGACTACGGGTTTCGTCACAGGTTGGCGTGGTTCATATCAGTTTGGTATCAGAGCCAGGTTCTAGGTCAGGTTTACCTATCCTTTTACTTTCTTTGTTTTTGTCTTTAAGTTCCGTTTCCATTCGTTCTAGTTTTTATTAAAAAAAAAAAAAAAAGATCCGAAAGAACAGAAAAGAAAAGAAAAGAAAAGAAAGAAAAGAGAAGAAGAAAACAAGAGGATCGGAAAAAAAAAAAAATTGTTTTCTTTCCATTATTCGTGTGTCCACGAGTCTTAATCTGACCCTTATTTCAAGTGTGAAAAATTTTGAGTCGGAATTTTTTTTTCCCTTTTTAGAATCCAAAATATTGACGCGCTAGTTCATATCAGTATTACCTTTTGGTTGGTAAGTCTGTTGGTTGGTAAATTGTTACGTGTAATTTTGAATACTGTTTGTTAGTTTGAAAAGAACCGAAAGAGAATTCACGAGTGGAAAAAGGCAAGAGAGGTGAGCATATTAGAGGGTAAAAGCCAATTGAGTGAAACACGAGCGAAAATTGAGTGATTCATAATTTCGAGTGATACACATGAGGGAGTGTAGTGAGGTTCTTTCTATATTGTTCCTATTTTCATTTTTGCAAGGTATAACCATGTCACGCAACCAAGAAGAAAACTCAACGGAAGAGATACAACAGTCACCGATCCCTAACCTACAAATACAAGCGATATTGGGAGAGGTGAGACGAATAATGAGGGCTGAGAATGAGCAACTCCATGAAAGGATGGATAGGTTAGAATTGAAGAATAGGAGATAACAAAATTCACCTGTTGTTAGGCCACCACCTAGGCGAATGCAACAAAGAGAGCATTGGGGTGACGTTGAAGAAGAAGAGGAGGAGTTGGGGGAGTTGAATGAGCCATCATTGAATCGGGGTAGGTTTAGACGAGGGAATGGGAATAGAGAATTTAGGAATTGGGAGGACAATAATTTGGGTAGCAATTAAGATGAAGATTCCGCCGTTCCAAGGAAAAGATGATCCGGAAGCCTATCAATGCCCAAACAAGAGGGTTATGGTGATGCAAGGCAATGGAGATGTTGTGACCGATGATGAAGATTCCGACACCGATGATATGCCACCATTGGAGGACGTCTATGGAGAAGAATTTGTTGTACACGGATTGTTGGTGGCGAGAAGGGCTTTGAGTGTACAAGCCAAGGAGGAGGATGAAGTGCAACGAGAAAACATCTTTCACACTAGGTGTCACGTCAAAAATAAGGTATGTAGTGTGATTATTGATGGTGGTAATTGTACTAACGTTGCTAGCACAACTATGGTGGAGAAACTAGGTTTACCCATATTGAGACACCCTAAACCTTATAAGTTGCAGTGGTTGAATGATAGCGGCGAATTAAAAGTAAGCAAACAAGTGTTAGTTGCATTTCGAATTGAAAAATATGAAGATGAGGTATTATGTGACGTCGTTCCAATGCAAGCCGGACATTTGTTGCTAGGGCGACCATGGCAATTTGATCGAAAGGTCAAGTATGATGGGTTTACTAATAAATATTCTTTTGTACTCAATCAACATCCAATCACTCTTGTACCTTTGACACCACAACAAGAATATGAGGATCAGGTGAGGTTAAAAAAAGAGAGTGATCAAAAAGAAGAAAATGAGAGAAAAGAAACGAGTCAAAATTCGAGAGAAAAAGAGGAAGAGGCCAAGAAAATTAAGAAAGAAAAAAAGAAATCAAATTCGGCCTTGGTGAGTTTAAGGGAGGAAAAACATTGTTTCATTGTAAAAAAAAGTGAGATCAAGAGAGCTTTACAATTACAACAGCTTTTTATAGTACTTATGTACAACGAGGCTTTTTTGTATACTAATGATCTTGCCGGAAATTTGCCGAGCAGTATTAACTCTCTTTTGCAGGATTATGATGATGTCTTTCCCGAAGACACACCACCTGGCTTACCTCCAATGCGAGGGATTGAGCATCAAATTGGCTTTGTACCCGGTGCGACGATCCCAAACTGACCAGCTTATAGGAGCAACCTCGAGGAAACAAAGGAGCTTCAAAGGCAGGTTAGTGAGTTACTGGATAAAGGGTATGTGAGGGAAAGCATGAGCCCATGTGCTGATCCGGTTCTACTTGTACCTAAGAAGGATGGGACTTGGAGGATGTGTGTCATTGCCGAGCCATCAACAACATAATGGTAAGGTATTGACATCCTATTCCTCGCTTAGATGACATGTTGGATGAGTTGCATGGTGCTTATATATATTCTAAAATTGATTTGAAAAGTGGATATCATCAAATTCGCATGAAAGAGGGTGATGAATGGAAAACTGCCTTTAAGACAAAACATGGATTGTATGAGTGGTTAGTAATGCCTTTCGGATTAACTAATGCACCGAGCACATTTATGAGATTGATGAATCATGTTTTGCGTGCATACATAGGTAGGTTTGTTGTTGTTTACTTTGATGATATTCTCATTTATAGCAAAAACTTGGATGATCATGTTGTGCATTTAAAATCAGTTTTGGATGTGCTTAGAAAAGAAAAGTTGTTTGCTAACTTGAAGAAATGCACGTTTTGCACCAATAGGCTTGTGTTTCTTGGTTTTGTTGTTGGTGCACAAGGAATACAGGTTGATGATGAAAAGGTCCGTGCAATTCAAGAGTGGCCGAGTCCCACAAGCATAGGTGAAGTTCGGAGCTTTCATGGACTTGCCAGTTTCTACCGGCGGTTTGTGAAGGACTTTAGTACTTTGGCCGCACCACTCATAGAAGTAATTAAGAAGAACGTTGGATTCAAGTGGGGGAAGGAGCAAGAAAAGGCGTTTTAGCTAATCAAGCAAAAATTAACAAACGCTCCATTATTGTCTTTACCTAACTTTGATAAAATGTTTGAGATTGAATGTGATGTTTTAGGTGTAGGTATTGGCGCCGTACTCATGCAAGATGGACGACCAATTGCGTACTTTAGTGAGAAGTTAAATGGGGCAGCTTTAAACTACCTAACTTATGACAAGGAGTGTTACGCATTAGTTCGGGCCTTGCAAACGTGGCAACATTATCTTTGGCCCAAAGAGTTCGTGATTCACACCGATCATGAATCATTGAAGCACTTGAAAGGACAACAAAAGTTGAACAAGAGATATGCACGTTGGATTGAGTTCATTGAGACGTTTCCATACGTCATCAGGTATAAGCAAGGTAAGGAGAATGTGGTTGCCGATGCACTTTCTCGCAGGTATGCATTACTCTCTACCCTTGATGCAAAATTACTTGGTTTTGAGCACATTAAGGAATTATACCTTTTAGACCAAGATTTTTCTAAGGAATTTCGATCTTGTGAGAAAAACGCAGTGGGCAAGTTTTACAGGATTGAAGAATTTTTATTTCGGGAGAATAAGTTATGTGTGCCGATTTGTTCTTTGCGTGATTTGCTAGTTAAGGAATCTCATAGCGGAGGGTTAATGGGACATTTTGGAATTGCTAAGACTCTGGCTATTTTGCAGGAACACTTCTTTTGGCCACGCATGAAAAGAGACGTTGAGAGGGTTTGTGGTAGGTATATTAATTGTAAGCAAGCAAAATCCCGAGTGCAAGCCCACGGTTTGTATATGCCATTACCTATTCCTAATCACCCTTGGATTGATATTTCTATGGACTTTGTGTTAGGTTTGCCTAGAACTAAGC
>CM041015.1:10867500-10927500 GCA_022984855.1 Dimocarpus longan | reverse complement strand
TTTCCTCATCACCGCTTTCATCTCCCCCCATGTCTCTATTGCACGTTCCCTATTCCGCCTCCTATTTATAACAAGCTGATCCCACCACGTAACAGCATAATCAGAAAATTCAATTACAGCAAGTTTTACCTTCTTTGCTTCGAAATAGTTATGACAATAAAAAATGAAGTCCATCTTCTTTTCCCACTCAAGGTAAGCTTCCGGATCTGACCTTGAAAAGACGGAATCTTCATCTTAATACTACCCAAATTGTTGTCTTCCCGATGCCTAGCTCCTCTATTCCGACCACCATACCTCCTATTGCTAGCAATCGAATCCCTATCATCTTCTTCCTCAAACTCATTCCCAACGTACTCCTCATCTTCATCTCTCACTCCCCTAGGCTGAATTCTATCCCTCCTATGCATATTAGGAATGTTTTGTGGCTGCCCCCGTTGTGTTCCCTCTTCTACCCTATCCAACCTCTCGTGTATGTGCTCTAATTCTACCCTCATCATCCTCCTCATCTCTCCCAACAACGCCTGCATTTGTATGTTCGGGATGGTTGGTTGTTGATTGTTTTCGCTTGAATTTTCTTCTTGATTGTGTGACATATTTGACCCTACAAAATCAGGTTAGAAAAAATACAAAAAAATAAAATAAATAAAGGATCTCACTACACTTCCTCACGTGTTTCACTCAAGAATATAATTCGCTCAATTCCACTCGTGTTTCACTCAATTAAATCTGGCTTTTACCCTTTGATACACTCACACTTTCTTGCCTTTTCTCACTCGTAGTATACTCCATAGGTTCTTATCAAACTAATCAAACAAATATCAAAATTTCCAGCAACAATTCACCCCAAACTCACCAAGAAAAATTTGGATTCAATGGCTAGGGAAAGAGAAAAGAATACAATGTTGTGTGTGATGGAATTTATGGGTTTGATGGTAACAAGAAATTTGGATTGGGATTCAAAAAGGGAAAACAAAATTGTAAAATTGAAACAAGATTGTAAGAATTAATTTTCAATATCACATTTTTTTTTTTGGAATTTTTTTTTCTGATTTTTTTTTTGAATAAAATAAAGAATATAGGCAAACCTGAGCCTAAACCGTGCTCTGATACCAACTGATACGAACCACACCAAGAACTGATGAAACCCGTGAATCAAGTAAGGTTCCAAGATCGCCTAGAATCAGATTTGTATGGAAACCTCGACTCGTTGCTTATATGAAACCAAGAACCTTGGTATGATGAAGACACCATAATCAACGATGGAATAATTGATTGATAAAGGTCTAGGAAGAATGCCACAGGAAAATCCTGATAGGTTCGAAAAGTTCTATGAAGAACCAAAGAGAATACTCTTACAAATATTATTAATCATCAATTGAATTCCCTTTAGGGTTACACTAATTTATATAGCTGAAAACACTAAGCAGCAAAAGGAAATAATTAATTAGGCAATTAAACCCATTTAATCCTATAAAAGAAAAAGGAAAGTCAACCTCTTACAATAAGGAAAAAAGAATAAAATTGACAACTAATTGTCTTGAACATAATAGGCAAGAAATCAACCCAAAATTGGAAGTCTTTATTTTATGACCAAGCAATCAACTCCACAATGGAAAGTCTTCTTCATGGGCAAGAAATTGGCTAGAATTAGGCCCATCAATTATTTTAATTAAATTAATTAAACATTGATCTTCTTTTGACCCATTTTGGAATTCGTCAATTTAACATCAGCCCAAATCTCTTGAACCAATCCATTAAGTGCTTATTTGAACCTCTTAACTCTTACCCTTGTAATTGGCACAATCGAAATATGCAAATTGGTCATTTGATAATGCTTCTTTATTCTCATCATTCTCTATCTTCGTCCACATTGGCTCTAACCATGGCTATGTCCATCTTTGATGGAATCCAAGCAAGCAAGCACATTTGGACGATTTGGAGGAGTCAACAAGGCTTCAAAAGATTGTTCAAGTTCAAAATCACTGATCTTGAAGGCTATTGGGCTTAATCTTAAAGGCGTTGGGTGTTAATTGAATGCAATTGAGGACAAATTAGAATTAATTAGGCTTTATATAATTTAGGCTAAGTTTATTTTAATTGTAATGGGTTTTAAATTAAGTTAGTGTATTTTATTTTAATTGATGTTATTTGGGCTGATATATTTAATTTAATTTAAGCCCATGAGTATATTTAGTTAGTCCAATTGTTAGGGGGCTAGGGTTTCATGTTATGTTATTTTCTTTGCCTATAAAAAGGCTTCTCTTGTAACCCTAAAAAAGATAACAAGATGAATGAAGAGGCAGCCACTTATGTTTTATTGAGAGAGTAAATTTTCTCTCTTGTTCTTCATGAATATGTGATCTTATCAAGTTTTGCTTGTGGCGATCAAACCATGACTTATCTCCCACATTCTCATCTATATCTTGGGAGTGGCGTCAATATCTTTCTTTTATAATTTTGGTTCTTGATTGAGTTCTAATCATTGGGTCAAAATTCTTTATAACTTTGGTTTTTTGATTGACATATAATCAACGGGTCAAAATTCTTTTGTTATAAACTTGTTTTAATCTTTCCTGAGGTTGTGTTTCAATTTGGTCGTGGGTGTTGTATCGATATATACGAGATTCGCATAAGTTGGTATAAGAGTTTTGAGTATTAATTCAGGTTTGAGTTATCAATTTAATTTTTCTTAGTTCTATATATTTTTTTTCTATTCAATTGCTGCAACATCAATATTTTGTTTATTTATTGTTTATTTAATTGCCACACCACCCATCATCAGTTTCTTTTCTTTAATTAGCCACACTCTCAACAATTCCATCGTTAAATAATATTTATTGACTTAGCCGTACCTTCATCAATTCGTTGTATTATTTTCTTTTGTTTCTTGCAATGTGCTGCACAATTCCCATCCTTCGTTAGTCAATTATATTATATATATAATTTTTTTCTTTCTTTTGGTTTCTACATCATCCACCAAATATCCACTATTTTATTTGTTACATCATCATTTCTTTTTGTCTTCTTTTGAGTCTTACAGCCACTTGTTTTCCGGTTTTTTTTTTTTTTTGTTTTTATTGTCTGCTACTTAATGTCGAACCACATAACTGTTTCATTCTTGAAAAAAAAATCTATATGCTTTCTTTCATTGTTCCATCGTGCCTGAGTATTTTTTTTTCCTAATATGGTTGTGTTCGTGCTTTATGTTTTCTTTGCTGTTATGGTCCTTTTGTTTTTTCATACATTCCTTTCTTGTTGAGATCTGTTTGGACGATTACTTCAGGGGTGACCTTGGTTTGATAAGTTTGCTCATTAAAGAACTTAGCGGGCAATGTTTGAGTGAGAAAAAAAAAAAAAAAAGAGGAGTGAAACACATAAGAGTGTTGAGTGAAACACGTGAGGGAGTATTGTGGATTTATTTCTAACATTCTTTTCAGGTTTCAATTCCACTTTCGGACAATAATAAAGATGAGTCACGATTTGAGGACAAATCGTTTTGAGGAAAGAGGGAATGATGGGATCCAAGCAAGCAAGCACATTTGGACGATTTGGAGGAGTCACCAAGGTTTCAAAACATTGTTCAAGTTCAAAATCACTAATCTTGAAAGCTATTGGGCTTAATCTTGAAGGCGTTGGGTGTTAATTGAATGCAATTGAGGACAAATTAGAATTAATTGGGCTTTATATAATTTGGGCTAAGTTTATTTTAATTGTAATGGGTTTTAAATTAAGTTAGTGTATTTTATTTTAATTGATGTTATTTGGGCTGATATATTTAATTTAATTTAAGCCCATGAGTATATTTAGTTAGTCCAATTATTAGGGGGCTAGGGTTTCATGTTATGTTATTTTCTTTGCTTATAAAAAGGCTTCTCTTGTAACCCTAAAAAATATAACAAGATGAATGAAGTTGCAGCCAATTAGGTTTAATTGAGAGAGTGAATTTTCTCTCTTGTTCGTCATGAACATGTGATCTTATCAAGCTATGCTTGTGGCAATCAAAACCATGACTTATCTCTCACCTTCTCATCTATGTCTTGGGAGTGGCGTCAATATCCTTCTTTTATAATTTTGGTTCTTGATTGAGTTCTAATTATTGGGTCAAAGTTCTTTATAACTTTGGTTCTTGATTGACATATAATCAATGAGTCAAAATTTCTTATTTTTATAAACCTGTTTTAATCTTTCTTGGGGTTGTGTTTCAATTTGGTCGTGGATGTCGTATCTTTATATACGAGGTTCGTATCAATCTCCTTGTAATAGTCTTCCACACTCTTAGAACCTTGTGTAAGACCTGCCAATCGTTGGTATAATTCCCTATAATACGAACTAGGGACAAATCGCCTCCTCATAACTGATTTTATGTCATCCCAAGTAGTTATAGGACACTCTCGATTTCTCCTTCTATTCAACAATAACTGATCCCACCAAACCACAGCATAACCTACAAACTCAGCTGCAGCTAACTTCACCTTCTTTTCCTCGGCAAAGTTATGGCACTCAAAAACCAACTCCACCCGTTTCTCTCGCTCAAGATACACATCGGGATCCATCTTCCCTTGGAAAGAGGGTATTTTCATTTTTATGCTACTAAGATCCCTATCTTGCCTATCATTCCACCTTTCTCTATCGTTTCCAATCCCATAATTCCTATTATCCCTATTACCATTACCTCTACCTCCACGTCCACCTCTACCACCTCTAAACAGTTCCCTATGGCCATTGAAGGCATTATCTTCTAAATCTAATTCATCTCCATAAAATACCCAAAATCATCCTCAAAGACAGCAGCCATTTGGAGGTTTTGAGAGCAAGTTGAAGTAGTCTCAAGCTCGTGCAACTATAGGAAAACAAGGGGAAGTCACGCTCAAGGAGAGGAACCGGGGACAGCTTGCATGCGTGTTGATTTAGGAGCTGTCTTGAGAGTTTGGACAGCCCTAAAGGTAAGATGCAGCCATTGTTGAGTTTTGTATGGATTTGATGCATGAGTTGGGGGAAATCAGTAGCTAATGGAAGACTTTTGAGTGCTATCCTTGAGTAATTTCAGCTTGTGAAAGTGTTGTGTGCAGTTTTTTAAAATGACAGCTCGTGCAACAGCTTGTAGTGTGGATCCAAGGCTGTTTTGAAGTGAAAATCAACATGTAAAGGTAAAATACTACCCTCTTGATTCTCCTAAGTTGATTTTGAGAGATTTAAAGCTTGCATGTGTCTTTTGGATTGAAGGGAGCTCGGTCAAAGAGGGATTATAAGGGCAGTACCTTTGCAAGTGATTTTCGAAGCTTTCAAATTAATTTTCGAGAGGTACGTCGAGTTTTATGATTTTGTTTTGATGGAAAATATTTAGGTTGAGTTATGGATGAAATTTGATGATGATATGATTAAGTTTTAGGATTTAGAACCTCGTTAGTACAGAGGTTCATTCGTTGTAATTTTGATGCAATTGTGGATGATTTTTGATGTTGAAATTTCGTGAGAAAAAAATCTATCATAGGGACTGTTATGTTATGATTTTATTTTTGAGTTCGTCATCTTGAAAAATGATGCATAATGGTGTGTTTAAAGTATCGAATAGTTGTTTGGTTATCGAAAAAAATAAAAAAATAAAAATCGTTTCCGGGTGATTCAGATAATTATTGCGTGAGTACAAAAGCGTTTAATTTGCGATTTTAGTTGTCAAATTTAAAATGTATAAGAGATTAATAAGCTGCCATGATATGTGTATGAGATCGTTAAAATGATAAATATTGACATTAGGACGGTTTGAATTATGTTAAAATTACTCGGATAGTTTTCGTTTCGCGTGAATGTAATTGTTGATTTTCGAAGTCGAAACGAAAAATGATATAAACGGTTAATAAGCTGCCATGATTGGTATTGATATGTATCGAATTGTATAAAATCTTAGATTATATGATTTGAACGAGTTAATAGGTTGCATTGACATTAATCTGATTTGAAACAAAATTAATCACGCGAATCGTTGAAAAAGGATGGTTCACGATAAAATTTCCATAATCGCGAAAGTTTTACGTTTACTCTTAGTGTTTCGAAACCTTATTTTATTGAATCCATTTAAGTGTGATTTCGAGGATATTTGAATGAGAATGGATGGTGTTATTGTTGGTTTGAAAGTAATCGAAGGAAGCTAGAACAATTGTAAAGTTTTGATTGGTTGCATTTTATGAACTAAAGTGATTTCAAAATGGTTCTCGTGTGTGAATGTTAGGATTTCCATATTGTTATTGTGTGAGATAATCAAAGTCATTATGCCTTGAAAAATGTTGATTCGAAATCCTCGCATGGTTATAATTTAAGTGTATTAGCAAATATCGATTTTAATGAAAATTCAATCATAAATAAATGTAGGTGAATGGGCGAGCGGACGAGAACCACAGCGAGGGTGGTTGATAATTTATTGGAAGCAAGTTGTGAGTGTGGCTTATTTTCAAACTTCACAAATTATATTGATTATCCATTTTGGCAAATGTATATGTTAGTTTTCAATTACATTAATGCAAGGTTCATTCTTATTATTCCGTGTTATTATGTTTAATTGAAATGCTAACATACCATTAAAACTTTATCATGCATGTATAATTCTTAGAGTTACGTGGGAGTGTAATATTCAAAGATAACGTGAATTATGCAAATTTATGATATATATATACATGTATTTATATACATGCAGAGAAATGAATTGATTACATAGTTTTATAAGTATTTCGAGTATAAAGTTATATTAGAAAAGAATGTTTACTTGCAAGGATTTTCATAAATGCGACATCATGTTGCATTAAAATTTTATGTCTATTGAGTAAGTTCAAGCATGTTATTGTTGTGTTTCCCTAACCCTATTGATGTTTATTGATGATTAATTTATGCTTTACCTAGTATATATATAACTAGGTGATAGAAACCAAGAAAGCAAGCTTATGGATCCTTTGAGCATCAATGAAGGACCTATGACAAGGGCTCGAGCTAAAAGAATGAAGGAAGCTTTAAATGGGCTCACTCAAGAGATTTGGGCCAAGAGTCTTACACAACATGGCTTGGATGGCTTCGATTGGACATCAAGGTTTCAAAATATCATTCAAGTCCAAGACCCAATCCAAGAACATCAATCTTAAGGCTTGGATAGCAATTTTAATGCAAATTGGGCTATTATTTATTTATTTGTATTAGTTTGGGCTTAGTTTGTATTATGGATTGAGTTTTAAATTAATTTAGTATATTTAATTTTATATTGGACTTTTAATTATTGGGCTGAGAGTTAATTAAATTAGGATTTTATTTTAGTTGTCTATTAGGTTTAGAATTGAGAGGTTAATTTGGTTTCTTATTAGATTTAGGATTTTATGCCTATAAAAGGCTTACTAAACCTAAAATTTCAATCAGATGTTTATTCAATAAAGCTTTAACCTTTCTCCATTGTTCTTTTGAGAACTTTGAGATTGCATCAAGAATTGTTCTTGATTTATTAACCTTGACTTATCTCCCACATTCTCAACTCTTTCTTGGGAGTGGCGTCGTTATATCTTTGGTTCTTGGTTCTTTAATCAACAGGTCAAAGATTTTCTATAATCTGAATTAACTTTCTTGGGGGTTGTGTTTCAATTTGATCGTGATTGTCATATCGTTATATACGGGGTTCGCATCAGTTGGTATCAGAGCTTCGGTTAATTAATTCAGGTTTGGGTTTTCAATTTAAGTTTCTTATTCTGATTTCTTTAGCCGCATATCAATATCTGATTTATTTTCTTTAGCCACAATTCAGGGTCTGCTTTGCTTTGTTTGCCGCATAACCATCAACAACCACCCATTATCTCAATATTTTATTTGCTTTTGACTTTTTCGTTGCATATCTGATCATCCATTTTCTTGCCTTTTGAGAACTGCATCACCATTCATTGAATTGCAGTACCAAAATCAGTCAATATTAAATATATATATCTTCCTTATTTTTGTCTTCTGGTGCTGCACATCATCACCCATCATTCAATCAGCATTCTTTTTAATTTTTGTGTCTTGTGAACTGCACGCCAACTTCTTTTATCTGTCATATATATTTATTTATTCTTTAGTTTCTTGCGGTCTGCACTTTATCAATTATCTTGACCAAATACAATAATCTTGGTTTGAATCTTCATATTCTGTTCTTGAACCGCATCATCAATCAGGATTCTTGAAAACACATTATAAGGTTTCTTGAATTCTTGATTCATTATCATATTTGTCTCTTGATTTGCAAGGTTCATATCAATATCTTGTTTTTGGTTCAACTCCACAATTTACAATCCATATAGTTGTGCATTCTAGTTTGAATAAAAAAAAAAAGGAAAAAAAAACTTATCAGAGAAAAAAAAAAATTGAATGCCATAAATTGCTTGGATTGAAGTGAGTTTATATTAATTTACCTTATTTGCAATTCAAGATCTTTGCGGTGTTCGAAATTTTTTCTTGAGATCAGATTGCTTTTCGTTATTTCATCATTCTAGTGTCATTGGTTGGTCCTTATTTCTTTCGTGTTCTTTGTGTGTGCATTTTTCTTTATCGAGATTTGTCTAGGGCGATTATTTCAAGGGTGACCTTGTTGTGATTGATTAGTTCTATAAAGAACTTAGTGAGAAAAGTTTGAGTGTGGACAGGGAGTGTTGAGTTAAATCAAAATCATTGAGTGCCAAACACGTGAGTGATTAGAGTGAAACATGTGAGGGAGTGTTGTGAGGTTATGATAAGTCCCACATCGGTTAGCGAAGGTGATAGAAACCAATAAAGCAAGCTTATGGATCCTTTGATCATCAATGAAGGACCTGTGACAAGGGCAAGAGTTAAAAGGATGAAGGAAGGTTTAAATGGGCTCATTCAAGAGATTTGGGCCAAGAGTCTTACACAACATGGCTTGGATGACTTGGAGGGAACATCGAGACTTCAAAATATCATTCAAGTTCAAGACCTAGTCCAAGAGCATTAATATTGAGGCTTGGATAGTAATTTTAATACAAATTGGGCTATTATTTATTTGTTGTATTAATTTGGGCTTAATTTGTATTATGGGTTGGGTTTTAAATTAGTTAGTATATTTTATGTTATATTGGGCTTTTAATTATTGGGCTGAGAGTTAATTAAATTAAGGTTTTATTTTAGTTTTCTACTAGGTTTAGAATTAAGAATTTATTTTGGGTTACTTATTAGACTTAGGACTTTATGCCTATAAAAGGCTTATTAAACCTAAAAATTTCAATCAGAAGTTTATTGAATAAAATTTTAACTTTTCTCCATTGTTCTTTTGAGAACTTTGAGATTGCATCAAGAGTTGTTCTTGATTTATTAACCTTGACTTATCTCCCACATTCTCATCTCTTTCTTGGGAGTGGCGTCGTTATATCTTTGGTTCTTGGTTCTCTAATCAATGGGTCAAAGATTTTTTTCTATAATCTGAATTAACTTTCTTGGGGGTTGTGTTTCAATTTGATCGTGGGTGTTGTATCTGTATATACGGGGTTCGCATCAGTTGGTATCAGAGCTTCGATTAATTAATTCAGGTTTGGGTTTTCAATTTAAGTTTCTTATTTTGATTTCTTTAGCCATATATCAATATCTGATTTTCTTTACCTTTAGCCGTAATTCATCAATTCAATTTTTGTTTGCCGCATAACCTGTATCTTGGTGTGCCTTCTTTAATAATTGACTGAATTCGTTGAATATCACAGCCCATAGTCAATTTGCTTTGTCTGACTTTCCGTTCATTAATAATTGCTTTTGTCTGACTTGTGGATGAATATCACGTACCAACCACCATCAAAGTTCAATTCTCTAATTTGTCCATCTGTCATCCATTAATAACCTTGTGTGTGATCTGCTGCATGTTCATTAATTTTTTTATTCTTTAACTTGCGCTGGTTCAGTAAATTTGCAGCATAACAATCAGTTCTGCTTTGTTATTTTATTTCTGCTTCCTCCATCACATACTGGTTTCATAATTGATTCTCTTCATCCACATAGAACCATCATTGTGACTGAATACAACAATCTTGGTTTGAATCTTCATATTCTGTTCTTGAACCGCATCATGAATTAGGATTCTTGAAAACACATTCTAGGGTTTCTTGAATTCTTGATTTATTATCATATTTGTCTCTTGATTTGCAAGATTCATATCAATATCTTGTTTTTGGTTCAACTCCACAATTTACAATCCATATAGTTGTGCATTCTAGTTTGAAATAAAAAAAAAAAATCCGAAAAAAAAAAGTATCAGAAAAAAAAAAGAAAAAGAAAAAGAAAAGAAAAAAAAAATCCAGAGAAAAAAAAAAAAGTTTGAATGCCATAAATTGCTTGGATTGAAGTGAGTTGATATTAATTTACCTTATTTGCAATTCAAGATCTTTGCGGTGTTCGAAATCTTTTCTTGAGAACAGATAGCTTTTCATTATTTCATCATTCTAGTGTCATTGTTGGTCCTTATTTCTTTCGTGTTCTTTGTGTGTGCGTTTTTCTTTGTTGAGATTTGTCTAAGGCGATTATTTCAAGGGTGATCTTGTTGTGATCGATTAGTTCTATAAAGAACTTAGTGAGAAAAGTTTGAGTGTGGACAGGGAGTGTTGAGTTAAATCAAAATCATTGAGTGTCAAACACATGAGTGATTAGAGTGAAACACGTGAGGGAGTGTTGTGAGGTTACTTTTACTAACATTCTTGCAGGTGTCAATCATGTATACGGATAACGATAAAGAAGTTGAAGGAGGAGAAAAGGGTAATGAGTCGTTCGTTCTCAAAGTGATGCAACAACAATTTGAGAGGATGAACATGGTGTTTGGAGAGATTAAGGATCGAATGGATAGGCAAGAAGAGGCCATAGCTACTTTGCAAAGGGGGTAGCAAAGGAGAGCTCCGGAAGAGCATAGTGGTAATGATGAATTTGAAGCTGATTATGGGATGTTCTATGGAGAAGAATTGGAAGGAGATGACAATGCCATTAATTTTAATAGGGGTCGAATTAGAGGTGGTAGAGGTAATGGCAATGGAGATCGTAGGTACTATACGGATGGAAATGAGAGAGGAAGATGGGATGATAGACCTGATAGACCTGATAGGGATCTTGGTAGCATTAAGATGAAGATACCCTCTTTCCAAGGGAAGGCTGATCCTGATGTGTATTTAGAGTGGGAGAAACAAGTGGAGTTAGTCATTGAGTGTCATAATTTTACTGAGGAGAAGAAGGTGAAGTTAGCCACAGCTGAGTTTGCGGATTATGCTGTGGTTTGGTGGGGCCAAGTAGTGCTAGATAGAAGGAGAAATGAGGAACGTCCTATAAACACTTGGGGTGAGATGAAAACTGTTATGAGGAAGCGGTTTGTTCCTAGATCATACTATAGGGAGTTATACCGACGATTGCAGAGCCTAACACAAGGTTCTAAGAGTGTGAAGGACTATTATAAGGAGATGGAGATAGCCATGGTCAGAGCTAATATAGAGGAGGATAGAGAGGCTACTATGGCAAGATTTCTACAAGGATTGAATGAAAATATTGCCAATATTGTTGAGTTATAGCATTATGTGGAGCTTGAGGACTTGGTCCATATGGCTATGAAGGTGGAGAGGCAACTCAAAAGAAGGGGTTCAATGTCACGATATGGTAGCAATTCGGGTTCTACATCCACTTGGAAGTTGAATTGGAGTAGAAAGGAAGATAAGGCATCTCAAAAGCCTAAGGCTGAAACTACTAAGCCTAAGGAGGGTAGAGATAGAAGCCATGATAAGGGCAAGGCTGAGGCAACTCAAGGGAGAAATAGGGATATCAAATGCTTTAGGTGTTTGGGAAGAGGTCACATAGCTTCTCAATGTTCTAACAAACGAATTATGATCTTGAGGGAGGATGGAGATATAGAGACCGAAGGGGAAAGTGATGACGATGAGATACCACCTTTGGAAGATGCTAGTGATGTTGAAATTGAGTATCCTACGGATGGAAAGTTGTTAGTGGCAAGGCGTGCTTTAAGCATGCAAGTGAAGGAAGAAGATGATGAGGTGCAACGTGATAATATTTTTCATACCAGATGTCATATCAAGGAGAGGGTGTGTAGTGTGATTATTGATGGGGGTAGTTGCACCAATGTTGCTAGCACAGAGTTAGTAGAGAAACTTAGTTTACCTACTTCAAAACATCCTAGACCATACAAGTTGCAATGGTTAAACGATTGTGGAGAGGTTAAGGTAACAAGACAAGTGCTAGTTCCTTTCGCTATTGGTAGGTACAAAGATGAGGTGTTGTGTGATGTTGTACCTATGCATGCTGGTCACTTGCTTTTGGGTCGTCCATGGCAATATGATAGGAGAGTAATGCATGATGGGTTTAAGAATAGATATTCTTTTACCATGAATGGGCGAACGATCATTCTGATACCTTTAACACCTAGACAGGTGTATGAAGATCAAGTGAGGATAAAAGAGAGTGAGAGAAAAGGAGAGGTCGAGAGTTCAAACACTAGTGAGGCCGAGAGAAAGGGAGCTGAGTGTGAGAAAAAGAGTGACAAAACACTAGAGCGTGTGCAAAAGAAAATTGGGAAAGTTGAGTGTAGAGGAGAGAATGAGAGGAAGAAAAGTGAGAAAAAGAAAATGAGTATTTATGCAAAGGGGAGTGATGTGAGAGCTGCTTTTCTAGCCAAGCAACAAATGTTTGTACTTTTGTACAAAGATGCTTATTTTTCTAACTCTGACATTAATGTTTCTTTGCCTAGTGTTGTTACAACTCTTTTGCAGGATTTTAAGGATGTATTCCCCGAGGAGATGCCCGATGGATTACCACCAAAGAGGGGAATAGAGCATCAAATTGATTTCATACCCGGAGCAATAATTCCAAACCGACCCGCTTATAAAAGTAATCCCGAGGAGGCAAAGGAGCTTCAAAGGCAGGTTGAGGAGCTGATGAAAAAGGGGTATGTAAGGGAGAGCATGAGTCCATGTGCCGTACCGGTTTTACTTGTGCCTAAAAAGGATGAGACTTGGCGTATGTGCATCGATTGTAGAGCTGTCAACAAAATTACAGTTAAGTATCGACATCCCATACCTAGATTAGATGACATGTTAGATGAGTTGCATGGATCTTGTGTGTTCTCTAAGATTGATCTGAAAAGTGGATATCATCAAATTAGAATGAAAGAAGGAGATGAATGGAAAACTGCATTTAAAACGAAACATGGTTTGTATGAGTGGTTAGTCATGCCTTTTGGTTTAACTAATGCACCTAGTACTTTCATGAGATTAATTAATCATGTTTTGCGTTCTTTCATTGGAAAATTTGTTGTGGTCTACTTTGATGACATATTAGTGTATAGCAAGAGCATAGATGAACATGTTAGGCATTTACATTGTGTGCTTGATGTGTTAAGGAAAGAAAAGTTGTATGCTAATTTGAAAAAATGTTCCTTTTGCACGGATAAGATTGTGTTTTTGGGTTATGTCGTTACGTCAAAAGGGATAGAAGTAGATGAGGAGAAAGTTAAGGCTATTAGAGAGTGGCCTAGACCTAGGAATGTTAGTGAAGTCCGTAGCTTTCATGGGTTAGCTAGTTTTTATAGGAGATTTGTTAAGGATTTTAGCACCATAGCGGCACCATTAACTGAGGTTGTGAAAAAGAGTGTGGGTTTCAAATGGGGTAATGAGCAACAACATGCATTTGAATTGATTAAGGATAAATTGTGTACTGCACCATTGCTTGCTTTACCTAATTTCTCTAAGATATTTGAGATTGAGTGTGATGCATCAGGAATAGGTATAGGGGTTGTTCTTATGCAAGATAGGCGTCCTATAGCTTATTTTAGTGAAAAATTGAGTGGAGCATCATTGAATTATCCTACTTATGACAAAGAGTTGTATGCTTTAGTTAGGGCCTTAGAAACTTGGCAACATTATTTGTGGCCTAAGGAATTTGTAATCCATACTGATTATGAGTCCTTAAAACATTTGAAATGTCAAAGTAGGTTGAGTAGGAGGCATGCTAAATGGGTAGAGTTCATAGAAACGTTTCCTTATGTGATAAAGTATAAGCAAGGAAAGGAAAACGTAGTAGCTGATGCATTATCTCGCAGGTATACATTGATTTCTACTTTGAATGCAAGATTGTTGGGTTTTGAGCATATAAAGGAATTGTATGTTAATGATCCTGATTTTGCTAGTGTGTATGTTGCTTGTGAGAAAACTACTTTTGGAAAGTTTTATAGACATGAGGGGTATTTGTTTAGGGAAAGTAGATTGTACATTCCTCAGGGGTCTATAAGAGAGTTACTTGTTAGAGAGGCGTATGGGGGTGGTTTAATGGGACATTTTGGTGTTATGAAAACTTTAGATGTATTAGATGAACATTTCTTCTGGCCACACATGAAGAAAGATGTTGAGCGAATTTGTGAGAGGTGCATAACATGTAAAAAGTCTAAGTCTAAAGTTTTACCCCATGGTTTGTATACACCTTTGCCTATACCTAGTGAACCTTGGATTGATATTTTTATGGATTTTATATTGGGTTTACCTAGGTCCAAAAAGGGCCGAGATTCGGTGTTTGTTGTGGTTGATAGGTTTTCGAAGATGGCTCACTTCATACCATGTCACAAGACCGATGACGCCACATCTGTTGCTGATTTATTCTTCAAGGAGGTTGTTCGACTTCATGGAGTGCCAAAGAGCATTGTGTCAGATCGAGATGTGAAGTTCTTAATCCATTTTTGGAGGACTTTGTGGGGAAAGCTAGGAACAAAGCTATTGTTTTCTACTGCTTGTCATCCGCAAACTGATGGACAAACAGAGGTTGTTAATAGGACTTTGGGTACTTTGCTGCGTTCCATCATCCAAAAGAACTTGAAGAATTGGGAAGATTGCTTACCATATGTCGAGTTTGCGTACAATAGAAGTATGCATTCAACTACTGGTTGTTCGCCATTTGAAGTTATGTATGGGTTTAATCCACTTACTCCTTTGGATTTAATACCTTTACCTGTGGAGGAAAGAGTTAACTTGGATGGTAAGAAGAAAGCTGAATTTGTTAAGCAACTGCATGAGAAAGTTAGACAACATATTGAGCGACGAACTGAGCAATATGCTACTCAAGCTAACAAGGGGCGCAAGAAAATTGTGTTCGAACCAGGAGATTGGGTTTGGGTGCATATGCGTAAAGCGAGGTTTCCTGATCAACGCAAGTCTAAGCCGCGTGGAGATGGTCCATTCCAAGTGCTTGAACGCATAAATGACAATGCGTGTAAGATAGACTTGCCAGGTGAGTATATTGTTAGTGCTACTTTCAATGTTTCTGATCTTTCTCCTTTTGATTTTGATGCAGATGCCGATTTGAGGACAAATCCTTTTGAGGAGAGGGGGAATGATAGAAACCAAGAAAGCAAGCTTATGGATCCTTTGAGCATCAATGAAGGACCTGTGACAAGGGCAAGAGTTAAAAGGATGAAGGAAGGTTTAAATGGGCTCATTCAAGAGATTTGGGCCAAGAGTCTTACACAACATGGCTTGGATGACTTGGAGGGAACATCGAGACTTCAAAATATCATTCAAGTTCAAGACCTAGTCCAAGAGCATTAATATTGAGGCTTGGATAGTAATTTTAATACAAATTGGGCTATTATTTATTTGTTGTATTAATTTGGGCTTAATTTGTATTATGGGTTGGGTTTTAAATTAGTTAGTATATTTTATGTTATATTGGGCTTTTAATTATTGGGCTGAGAGTTAATTAAATTAGGGTTTTTATTTTAGTTTTCTACTAGGTTTAGAATTAAGAGTTTATTTTGGGTTACTTATTAGACTTAGGACTTTATGCCTATAAAAGGCTTATTAAACCTAAAAATTTCAATCAGAAATTTATTGAATAAAATTTTAACTTTTCTCCATTGTTCTTTTGAGAACTTTGAGATTGCATCAAGAGTTGTTCTTGATTTATTAACCTTGACTTATCTCCCACATTCTCATCTCTTTCTTGGGAGTGGCGTCGTTATATCTTTGGTTCTTGGTTCTCTAATCAACGGGTCAAAGATTTTTTTCTATAATCTGAATTAACTTTCTTGGGGGTTGTGTTTCAATTTGATCGTGGGTGTCGTATCTTTATATACGGGGTTTGCATCAGAAGGTGTTCTTGGGTGTTATATATATGGGTTTGCAATCCTCCCCTTGCAAGCTAGCTTTTGAGGAGGAGTTAGGCAGGTCCGTATCAGGTTACTTTTACTAACATTCTTGCAGGTGTCAATCATGTCTACGGATAATGATCAAGAAGTTGAAAGAGGAGAAAAGGGTAATGAGTCGCATCGTTCTCAAAGCGATGCAACAACAATTTGAGAGGATGAACATGGTGTTTGGAGAGATTAGGGATCGAATGGATAGGCAAGATGAGGCCATAGCTACTTTGCAAATGGGGCAGCAGAGGAGAGCTCCGGAAGAGCATAGTGGTAATGATGAATTTGAAGCTGATTATGGGGTGTTCTATGGAGAAGATTTGGAAGGAGATGACAATGCCATTAATGTTAATAGGGGCCGAATTAGAGGTGGTAGAGGTGGTCGTAGAGGAAGAGTTAATGGCGATGGAGATCATAGGTACTATGGGAATGGGAATGAGAGAGTAAGATGGGATGATAGACCCAATAGACCGGATAGGGATCTTGGTAGTATTAAGATGAAGATACCCTCTTTCCAAGGGAAGGCTGATCCTGATGTGTATTTGGAGTGGGAGAAACGAGTGGAGTTGGTCTTTGAGTGTCATAATTTTACTGAGGAGAAGAAGATGAAGTTAGCTGCAGCTGAGTTTGTGGATTATGCTGTGGTTTAAAATCACTGATCTTGAAGGTTATTGGGTTTAATCTTGGAGGCTTTAGAGTAATTGAAGACAATTAGAGGCAAACTGGAGTTATTTGGGCTTTAAATAAATTGGGCTGAGTTTATTTTTAATTGTAATGGGTTTTAAATTAAGTTAGTTTATTTTATTTTAATTAATGTTATTTGGGCTGAAACATTTAATTAACTTAAGCCCATATTTAATTATTTTAAACCCATGAGTATGTTTAATGGGCTAAATTGTTAGGGAGCTAGGGTTTCATATTATGTTTTATTTTCTTTGTCTATAAAGAGGCTTGTAACCCTAAGCAAAGATAACAATATGAATAAAATTACAGCCAATTAGGTTTAATTGAGAGTGAATTTTCTCTCTTGTTCTTCATAAACATGTGATCTTATCAAGCTATGTTTGTGGCGATCAAAACCATGACTTATCTTCCACCTCCTCATCTATGTCTTGGGAGTGGCGTCAATATTATTCTTTTATAATTTTGGTTCTTGATTGAGTTCTAATCATTGGGTCAAAGTTCTTTATAACTTTGGTTCTTGATTGACATATAATCAATGGGTCAAAATTTTCTTTTTATAAACCTGTTTTAATCTTTCTTGGGGTTGTGTTTCAATTTAGTCGTGGGTGTCGTATCATTATATACGGGGTTCGCATCATTTCTTTACTTATAAAAACACTTGTAACTCTAAGCAAATAAGAAGATAACAAGATGAATAAAGATGCAGCCAAATTAGGTTTAATTAAGAGAGTGAATTTTCTCTGTTGTTCTTCATGAACACATGTGATCTTATCAAGCTATGCTTGGGGCGATCAAAACCATGACTTATCTCTCACCTTCTCATCTATGTCTTGAGAGTGACATCAATATTCTTCTTTTATAATTTTGGTTCTTGATTGAGTTCTAATTATTGGGTCAATGTTTTTTTATAACTTTGGTTCTTGATTGACATAATCAATGGGTCAAAATTTTTTATTTTTATAAACCTGTTTTAATCTTTCTTGGGGTTGTGTTTCAATTTGGTCGTGGGTGTCGTATTGTTATATATGGGGTATACCAACTTATGCGAACCCCGTATATAACGATACGACACCCACGATCAAATTGAAACACAACCCCAAGAAAGATTAAAACAGGTTTATAAAAATAAGAAATTTTGACCTGTTGATTATATGTCAATCAAAGAACCAAGGTTATAAAGAACATTGACCCAATGATTAGAACTCAATCAATAACAAAAATTATAAAAGAAGGATATTGACGCCACTCCCAAAACATAGATGAGAAGGTAAGAGATAAGTCATGGTTTTTGATCGCCACAAACATAGCTTGATAAGATCATATGTTCATGAAGAACAACAGAGAAAATTCACTTTCTTAATTAAACCTAATTTGGTTGCATCTTTATTCATCTTGTTATATTCTTATTTGCTTAGAGTTACAAGTCTTTTTATAAGTAAAGAAATTATGCGAACCCCGTATATAACGATACGACACCCACGACCAAATTGAAACACAACCCCAAGAAAGATTAAAACATGTTTATAAAAAGAAAATTTTGACCCATTGATTATATGTCAATCAAGAACCAAAGTTATAAAGAACTTTGACCCAATGATTAGAACTCAATCAAGAACCAAAATTATAAAAGAAGGATATTGACGCCTCTCCCAAGACATAAATGAGAAGGTGAGAGATAAGTCATGGTTTTGATCGCCACAAGCATAGCTTGATAAGATCATATGTTCATGAAGAACAACAGAGAAAATTCACTCTCTTAATTAAACCTAATTTGGCTGCATCTTTATTCATCTTGTTCTTTTCTTAGGGTTACAAGACAAGCCTTTTTATAGGTAAAGAAAATAAAACATAACATGAAACCCTAGCCCCCTAACAATTGGGCTCACTAAAACATACTCATAGACTTAAAATAGTTAAACATGGGCTTAAGTTCATTACATATTTCAGCCTAATATATAAATTAAGACCCAACATGAAATTGAATGAACTAACTTAATTTATAAATCTATTACAATTAAAATAAATTAAGCCCAAATTATTTACAGCCCAATTAACTCAAGTTTGCCTCCAGCCTTCAATTAGCTCTCAAAGCCTTCAAAATTTAGCCCAATAACCTTCAAGATTAGTGATTTTTAACTTGAACAATGTTTTGAAACCTTGGTGACTCCTTCAAATTGTCCCAAGTTGCTTGCTTCTTTGGATCCCATTATAAGGTTTCTCAACGGACTTAATAAGGATATAGCCGATAGAGTGGAGTTGTAACACTATGTGGAGATGGAAGATATGGTGCACATGGCTATGAAGATAAAAAGGCAATTGCAGCGCAAAGGGAAGGAGAAACAAGCCAACACCTTTTCGGCTCAAAACAATCTAAGGAGGCCAAATTGATGCGAACCCCGTATATAGCGATACGACACCCACAAACAATTGAATCAACAACCCCAAGAAAGTTTAATTCAGGAACAAAGAAAATAAAAAGAAAGTACCTTGACCCAATGATTAGCAAATCACGAACTAAGATAACAAAGACACCACTCCCAAGAACAAGCGAAGAATGAGGGAGATAAGTCAAATGATAAATCAAGAATCAAACCTTGATAAATTCTCAAAGTTCTTCAAGAACAAAGAGAGAAAACTAAAATTTTATATCAAAAATTATCTAATCTCGTTTTTGAGCATCACATGGCCTTTTACAGTTAAAATAAATGAAACCCTAACTTCTAAACATTACATGGACGCCCTAGCACATTAATACACCCCACTTGGGTTTAAATAACTAAGTTTGGGCTTAAAATAATTAAATATGATAACCCAATATATAAACTAATGACCCAACATGTAAAACAAATTAAAACCCAATAACATCAAAGTTTGATACTTAACTAACTAATTAAATAAAATAATTTAATTAAACCAACCTCAAACATAAATTAGGCCCAAATTAATACAAACGAATTAAACTAGCCTAATATGTCTTCAAATAGCCACCCAAGCCCAAGTCTTCAATATTTATGATCTTAGACTTGTTCTTGAGCTTGGATCATGTTTAGGAGCCTTGGTGTTCTCTCTATGCCGTCCAACCTTTGTTGCGCAATACTCTTGACCCAAATCTCTTGAATCGATCCATTTAAAGCCTCATTCATCCATTTAGCTTTAGCTCTTGTAATAGGCCCTCCATTGATGCTTAAAGGATCATTAAACTTGCTTCCTTGGTTTCCATCATTTCCTCTCTCCTCAAAAGGATTTGTCCTCAAATCTGCACCTGCATCAAAATGAAAAAGAAAAATATCAGAAACATTAAAGGTTGCACTAACATTATACTCACCTGGCAAGTCTATCTTATATGCATTATCATTGATGCGTTCAAGCACTTGGAATGGACCATCTCCACGCAGCTGCAACTTAGATTTTCGTTGCTCAGGAAATCTCTCCTTGCGCATATGCACCAAAACCCAATCTCTAGGTTCAAACACAACTTTCTTTCGCCTTTTGTTTGCTTGAGTCGCATATTGCTCGGTCCTCCTCTCAATATGTTGCCTAACTTTTACATGTAGTTGCCTAAGAAAATCAGCTTTCTTTTTCCCATCTAAGTTTGTTCTTTCCTTCATAGGCAAAGGTATCAAATCCAATGGAGTTAAGTGGATTGAACCCATATACCACTTTAAATGGCAAACAAACAACCAGTAGTTGAATGCACGCTCCTATTGTATGCAAACTCTACATGTGACAAACAATCTTCCCAATTCTTCAAGTTCTTTTGGATGATGGAATGTAGCAAAGTACCCAGAGTCCTGTTAACCATCTCCGTTTGTCCATCGATTTGTGGATGGCAAGTAGTGGAAAATAACAGCTTCATTCCTAACTTTTCCCACAAAGTCCTCCAAAAATAGCTTAAGAACTTTGCATCTCGGTCTGAAACAATACTCTTTGACACTCCATGAAGTCGAACAATCTCCTTGGAGAATAAATCAGCAACGTGTGTTGCATCATCGGTCTTGTGACATGATATGATGAAGTGAGCCATTTTCGAAAACCTGTCAACCACAATAAATACCGATCTCGACCCTTTTTGGATCTAAGTAAACCCAACACAAAATCCATAGAAATATCAATCCAGGGTTCACTAGGTATGGGTAAAGGTGCAAACACTTGTGAGGTATGAAGGCAATTTGATGCTCTATTCCTCTCAATTTGATGCTCTATTCCTCTCTTCGGTGGTAATCCATCCGGGACCTCTTCAGGGAATACATCTTTGAATTCCTGCAACAGAGTTGTAATAATACTAGGCAAAGAAACAACAAGGTCAGAGTTATGATACGAACCACGCCAACCCGTGACGAAACCCGTAATCAAAAGAAGAACCCAAGATCGTTTTCTAAGACAAGTTTGTAGGAATGGAACCGCGACCCGTTACCTATGACGAGGTAAGAACCTTGGTATGGTGATGATGCCACAATCAATAATGGAGGGTTGATTGATAAGTCGTAGGTTTCAAATGCCACAGATAATTCCGATAAATTTGAGAGTTGTTCAAAGAACCAAAGAGAGATTCGTTCTCACAAATACCATGAAAATTGACTACCCTCTCTCATTGATATTGCGCTTATTTATAGGCTGAAAATACAAATTCGAATTCAGAAATTACAAGCATTAAAATCAAAGAGAATCATGCCTATGACGAAAAAGGTAATTTCGGATTACAAATAATAGCAAAAGAAATAATGCCTAAGACAAAAAAGAAAAGTCCACGATTTATTATTCCTAATTTTACTAGAGACCTAAATAGGAGAGTTGACTCTCCTCCCATTATGCTGGTGAATTGATGCCCAAGATACACGCCCATTAATTGCGAAGATTAAGTTTGAATTGGGCTGGAATCCTCTAGAACTTGGATCAAGTTGATGTAATTTAGTTCCTCACGTGGGCTTCCATCAATGGGCTTCCATGATTGTATTTGAGTGCAAACTTCTTGAATCAGCCCGTTAAGTGCTTCCTTGAACTTCTTAGCTCGAGCCCTTGTAACCGGTCCAATAGGAATTTGAATTGGATCCTTTAGAGACACACCTTGCACCGCATCAAGTTAGAAAAATAAGTGTCTTTGTACAAAAGTACAAACATTTGTTGTTTGGTTAGAAAAGCAGCCCTCACATCACTCCCTTTTACATAAACACTTATTTTCTTTTTTGCACTTGTTTTTCTCTCATTCTCGCATTTTCACTCAATCTTCCCACTTTTCTTTTGCTCACATTCTAGTGTTTGGTCACTCTTTCTCCCAGTTTCACAAGTGTTTGAACTCTCGGCCTCTCATTTTCTCTCACTTTCTTTCTTTTGCTCACTCACTCTTATCCTCACTTAATCTTCATACACTTTGTTGAAGTGTTAAAGGCACAAGAGTGATCGTTCGCTCATCCATAGTAAAAGAATATCTATTCTTAAACCCGTCATGAGTTACCTTCCTATCATATTGCCATGGACGTCCCAGAAGCAAGTGACTCGCCTGCATAGGTACAACATCACATAACACCTTATCCTTGTACCTACCAATAGCAAAGGATATTAGCACCTGTTTTGTCACCTTAACTTCTCCACAATCATTCAACCATTGTAATTTGTATGGTTTAGGATGTTTAGAAGTAGGTAAACTTAGTTTTTCTACTAATTCAGTGCTAGCAACATTGGTGCAACTACCCCCATCAATGATCATACTACAAACTCTATCTTTGATATGACATCTAGTATGGAAAATGTTTTCACGTTGCACCTTATCACCTTTCTTCACTTGCACACTCAAAGCACGCCTAGCCACTAACAATCTCCCATCTACTGGATATGCAATCTCAACATCATTAGCTTCTTCCAGCAGTGGCATCTCATCATCTTCACTCTCACCATCGGTTTCTATGTCTCCATCCTCCCTCAAGATCATAACTCGCTTATTAGGACATTGAGAAGAGATATGACCTCTACCTAAACATCTAAAGCATTTAATGTCCCTATTTCTCTTTTGAGTTTCCTCAACCTTACCCTTATCATGACTACTACCACCCTCCTTAGGCTTAGTACTCTCGGCCTTAGGCTTGAAAGGTGCCTTTTCATCTTTTTTACCCCAATTCGACTTCCACATGGATCGTGACATGGTACCCCTTCGTTTGAGTTGCCTTTCCACTTTCATGGTCATATGAACCATTTCCTCCACTTCGACATAATGTTGCAACTCCACGATGTTGGCAATGTCCTTGTTCAACCCTTGCAAGAATCGAGCCATAGTAGCCTCTCTATCTTCATCCATGTTGGCTCTAACCATAGCTATCTCCATCTTCTTGTAATAATCTTCTACACTCCTAGAACCCTGTGTAAGACCTGCCAATCATTGGTACAATTCCCTATAATACGAACTAGGGACAAATCGTCTCCTCATAACTGATTTCATGTCATCCCAAGTATTGATAGGACGCTCTCGATTTCTCCTTCTATTCAACACTAACTGATCCCACCAGATCACAGCATAATCTACAAACTCAGCTAGTGCTAGTTTCACCTTCTTCTCCTCGGCAAAGTTATGGCACTAAAAAACCAACTCCACTAGTTTCTCCCACTCAAGATACACATCTGGGTCCATCTTCCCTTGGAAAGAGGGTATTTTCATCTTTATGCTACTAAGATCCCTATCCTGCCTATCATTCCACCTTTCTCTCTCGTTCCCAATCCCATAATTCCTATTATCCCTATTACCATTACCTCTACCTCCACGTCCACCTCTACCAGCGTTCCCTATGGGCATTGAATGCATTATCCCAAATTAATTAACCTAAAGCTCTGATACCAAATGATGCGAACCCCGTATATAGCGATACGACACGCACAAATAATTGAATTAACAACCCTAAGAAGTTTAATTCAGGAACAAAGAAAGTACCTTGACCCAATGATTAGCGGATCACGAACCAAAATAACAAAGATGTCACTCCCAAGAACAAGCGAAGAATGAGGGAGATAAGTCAAGAGATAAATCAAAAATCAAACATTGATAAATTCTCAAAGTTCTTCAAGAACAAAGAGAGAAAACTGAAATTTTATATCAAAAATTATCTAATCTCGTTTTTGAGCATCACATGACCTTTTATAGCTAAAATAAATGAAACTCTTGCTTCTAAACATTACATGGACGCCCTAGCCCATTAATACACCCCACTTGGGCTTAAATAACTAAGTTTAGGCTTAAAATAATTAAATGTGACAGCCCAATATATAAACTAATGACTCAACATGTAATAAAACAAATTAAAATCCAATAATGTCAAAGTTTGATACTTAATTAACTAATTAAATAAACTAATTTAATTAAACCAACCCCAAACATAAATTAGGCCCAAATTGATACAAACAAATTAAACCACCCTAATATGTCTTCAAATAGCCACCTAAGCCCAAGTCTTCAATATTTATGATCTTGGACTTGTTCTTGAGCTTGGATCATGTTTTGGAGTCTTGATGTTCTCTCCATGCCGGCCAACCCTTGTTGCGCAATACTCATGGCCTAAATCTCTTGAATCAGTCCATTTAAAGCCTCCTTCATCCTTTTAGCTCTAGCTCTTGTAATAGGCTCTCAATTGATGCTTAAAGGATCATTAAACTTGCTTCCTTGGTTTCCATCACGATTTGGAGAAATGATAACAAGACTGCTCAAACAAAAAAGGATGACAAGGCGCAACCATCTCAATCACTTGACAACAAAAACAGAGATACTACTTCTGCCCAAAACACTAGAAGTCGTGACATTAAGTGTTTTAGGCGTCTGGGGTATGGGCACATAGCATCTCAATGCCCAAATAAAAGTACAATGGTGTTGCGTGGTAATGGGATAGAGATGGATGAGGAAAGTAATGATGAGGATGAGATGCCTCCTTTAGCAGGTTGCATATGATGGTAGATTTATGCCTCGAGGTGGAAGGCAAGAAAGAAGAGCACGAAGAGATCATAGAGGTCAAAATCGGCAATATGGTAATAGAAACTATAGAGGTCCGTATCATTTTGGTATCAGAGCTCGGTTCTAAATCAGGTTTGATCTATCATTATTCCTCTTGCTATTATTTCTTTAAAGTTCCAGCAATTCTTTTCTTGTTTTTGTCACATTGATTCCGGCCTTCTTGCTTTATTTCTTCTTGGTAGAAATTTAACATAGTTTCTTGTACACCAAAATTCATTCTAGTCTTGTTCTTTATCATTGCAACCAAAAAAAAAAAAAAGAGAACAAAAATTCAAAAAATAACAAAAATAACAAAAAAAAACCTGGAAAAATATATTCAGGTTTCAAATTAAAATTTCAATTCAATTGAAGTGTTATCGCATCAAATTTGTGTCTTTTGTTCCTGTCTTTATTTTGTTTCCTTTGCTTCTAAACTTTTACCATTTCCTTCTATTCTTTATGTTAAACCATTCTCACCTTAGTGAATTGATTTGTTGAGTTTGGATTGTTGTAAGAGAATTTTGATTGAGTTTTGGTTGAGTTCAATAAAGAACTAAAAGAGAGGACTAAAGAGTGAAAAAAAAAAAACAAAACAAAACAAAACAAAAGGCTACAATGATGAGTGCAATAAGAGTGACAAAAAAGGTCATAGAAAAAGAGTGAAACACGAATGGATTGGAGTGACATTCAAATGAGAGTAAACAAGATGAATGAAGAGACATCCACTTATGTTTTATTGAGAGAGTGAATTTTCTCTCTTGTTCTTCATGAACATGTGATCTTATCAAGCTTTGCTTGTGACGATCAAACCATGACTTATCTCTCACCGACTTATCTCCCACCTTCTTATCTATGTCTTGGGAGTGGCGTCAATATTCTTTTTTTATAATTTTGGTTCTTGATTGAGTTCTAATCATTGTGATGCGAACCCCATATATAACGATATGACACCCACGATCAAATTGAAACAAAACTAGAAAATCTTTGACCCGTTGATTAGAGAACCAAGAACCAAAGATATAACGACGCCACTCCCAAAAAAGAGATGAGAATGTGGGAGATAAGTCAAGGTTAATAAATCAAGAACAACTCTTGATGCAATCTCAAAGTTCTCAAAAGAACAATGGAGAAAAGTTAAAACTTTATTCAATAATCTTCTGATTGAAATTTTAGGTTTAATAAGCCTTATATAGGCATAAAATCCTAAGTCTAATAAGAAACCCAAAATAAATTCTTAATTCTAAACCTAGTAGAAAACTAAAATAAAACCCTAATTTAATTAAATCTCTGCACAATAATTAAAAGCCCAATATAACATAAAATATACTAACTAATTTAAAACCCAACCCATAATACAAATTAAGCCCAAATTAATACAACAAATAAATAATAACCCAATTTGTATTAAAATTGCTATCCAAGCCTCAATATTAATACTCTTGGACTGGGTCTTGAACTTGAATGATATTTTGAAGCCTCGATATTCCCTCCAAGCCATCCAAGCCATGTTGTGTAAGACTCTTGGCCCAAATCTCTTGAATGAGCCCATTTAAACCTTCATCCTTTTAGCTCTTGCCCTTATCACGGGTCCTTCATTGATGCTCAAAGGATCCATAAGCTTGCTTTCTTGGTTTCTATCACATTGGGTCAAAGTTCTTTATAACTTTGGTTCTTTGATTGACATATAATCAACAGGTTAAAATTCTTTTGTTATAAACCTGTTTTAATCTTGCTTGGGGTTGGGTTTCTATTTGGTCGTGGGTGTCGTATCTTTATATACGGGGTTCACATCAGATGTTGAGTTACCTACTGAGAGATAATTATTGGTTACTAGACGTGCTCTTGATGTGTAAGTGAAAGAGGATAATGAGGGGGTTAGATTGCAAAGGAAAAATCTTTTTTATATTAGGTGTTTAGTTGAAGGGAAATTGTGTAGTTTGATTATTGATGGGGGTAGTTGTGTGAATGTGGCTAGTACGTTATTTGTGGATAAGTTGGGGTTGGAAACTACTAAACATCCAAGACCTTATAGATTGCAATGACTTAACAATAGTTTGAAAGTGAAAGTTACTAAACAAGTGAGGGTTTCATTTGCTATTGGAAGGTACCATGATGAAGTTAATTGTGATGTTGTTCCTATGCAAGCTAGTCACTTGTTAGGTAGACCATGGCAATGGGATAGAAGAGTGAACCATGATGGATATCTTAATAGGTACATGGTTGAGAAAGAAGGCAAAAAGTATACTCTTCTTCCTTTGAACCCTAAACAGATCTTTGAAGATCAATTGCAACTTAAGAAGTCTTATGAAGAGTTCATTCAAAGAGAAACCGAGAGAAAAGGAAAAGAGAGTGGAAAAGAAAAGGAGAAAAGTAAAAAAAAAAAAAAAATGAGAGAATGAGTGAAAAGAAGAGAATCAGTAAGGAGCACTCGGCCATAGAAAGAAAATAGGGAAAGCAAATGAGCTTCTATGCAAAAATGAGAGATGTGAGGAAGGCTTTAACCACTCATAGGCCAATGATTGTACTTTTGTTTAAGGAGGCTTATTTCTCTACTGACGACCTTGACCCTTCTTTGCCAAGTATTGTTATTGATGTTTTGTAGGAGTACGAAGAAGTTTTTCCCGATGATTTACCTCAAGGTTTACCACATTTGAGAGGAATAGAACATCAAATTGACCTTATTCCCGAGGCTGCCATCCCTAATAGGCCAGCATATAGAAGCAATCTCGAAGAGACAAAAGAACTATAAAAGCAAGTGGAAGAGCTCTTGAGGAAAGGACTTATAAGAGAAAGTTTAAGTCTGTGTAGTACCCGTCTTGTTGGTACCAAAGAAGGATGGAAGTTGGTGTATGTTTGTGGATTGCAGAGCTGTCAATAAAATAACCGTAAAGTATCGACACCCCATACCTCAACTTGATGACATGTTGGATGAATTGCATGGTGCATGTATCTTTTCTAGAATTGATTTGAAAAGTGATTATTACCAAATTAAAATGAAAGCAGGTGATGAGTGGAAAACCGCTTTTAAAACAAAACATAGATTGTATGAGTGGATAATAATATCGTTTAGCCTAACCAATGCCCCTAGTACATTTATGCGATTAATGAACTATGTTTTGCGTGAGTGTATTGAAATATTTGTGGTTGTCTATTTTGATGACATTCTAGTGTATAGCAAGTCTGTTGATGAGCATGTTATGCATTTAAAATGTGTGTTTGATGCTTTGCGCAAAAACAAGTAGTATGCTAACTTGAAGAAATGTTCATTTTGCATTGATCACATCATTTTCTTGGGTTATGTCGTTAGTTCAAATGAAATTGAAATAGATAGTGAAAAGGTAAAGGATATTCATGAATGGCCGACACCTAAGACTGTGAGTGAAGTGAGAAGTTTTTATGACTTGGCAAGTTTCTATAAGAGATTTGTCAAAGATTTTAACATCATTACTACACCATTATCTGAGATCATGAAGAAAGATAAGTGGTTTATTTGGGGTAAGGAAAGAGAACATACATTTCTGTGCTAAAGAAGAAGTTGAGTAGTGCACTATTGTTGAGGGTGTCCAATTTTGATTTAACTTTCGAAATTGAATGTGATGCCTCCGAGATTAGTATAAGTGCTGTTTTATTGTAGGAGAAGAGGCCCGTTGCTTATTTTAGTGAAAAGCTAAATAGAGCACAACTTAAATACTCAACTTATGATAAGGAGATATATGCTTTGGTGAAGGCATTGCAAACATGGCAGCATTATTTGTTATCAAAGGAGTTCGTGATTCATACAGATCATGAGTCATTAAAACACTTGAAATGACAAAGTAAGTGAACAAGCGTCACGCCAAATGGATGGAATTCATAGAATCTTTTTCATATTGATGCGAAACCCATATCTAAAGATACAACACCCACGACCAAATTGAGACACAACCCCAAGAAAGATTAAAATAGGTTCATAAAAATGAATTTTGACTCATTGATTATATGTCAATCAAGAACCAAAGTTATAAAGAATTTTGACCCAATGATTAGAACTCAATCAAGAATCAAAATTATAAAATAATGATATTGACGTCACTCTCAAGATATATATGAGAAGGTGGGAGATAAGTCATTATTTGATCGCCACAAGCATAGCTCGATAAGATCATATGTTCATATAAAAACAGATGAGAAATTCTTTCTCTCAATTAACAATAAGTGGCTGCCTCTTCATTCATCTTGTTGCTTAGGGTTACGACAATGCTTTTTATAGGCAAAGAAATATAACATAACATGAAACTCTAGGCCCCTAACAATTAGACTAATTAAATATACTTATGGACTTAAATTAAATTAAATATCTCAACCCAAATAACATTAATTAAAATAAAATAAACTAACTTAATTTAAAACTCATTACAATTAAAAATAAACTCAACGTAATTTATTTAAAGCCCAAATAACTCAAGTTTGCCTCCAATTGCCTTCAATTAGCTCTCAAAGCCTTCAAAATTAAGCCCAATAGTCTTTAAGATTAGTGGTTTTTAACTTGAACAATGTTTTGAAGCCTTGGTGACTCCTCCAAATCGTCCAAATTTGCTTGCTTTCTTGAACAATGTTTTAAAGCCTTGGTGACTCCTCCAAATCGTCCAAATTTGCTTGCTTTCTAATTGCTTAATAAGGACATAGTAAGGTTACCATGGCAAGGTTTCTCAATGGACTTAATAAGGACATAGCTGACAGAGTGAAGTTGCAACACTACGTGGAGATGGAAGATATGGTGCACATGGCTATAAAGATAGAAAGGCAATTGCAGCGCAAAAGGAAGAGAAAACAAGCCAACACCTTTTCAGCTCAAAACAATCTAGGGAGGCCAAATTGGAGAAATGATAACAAGGCTGCTCAAACAAAAAAGGATGACAAGGCGCAACCATCTCAATCACTTGACAACAAAAACAGAGGTACTACTTCTATCCAAAACACCAGAAGTCGTGACATTAAGTGTTTTAGATGTTTGGGGTATGGGCACATAGCATCTCAATGCCCAAATAAAAGGGAAACGGTGTTGCATGGTAATGGGGTAGAGACGGATAAGGAAAGTAACGATGAGGATTAGATGCCTCCTTTAGAGAATTGCAGTGATGTTGAGTTGCCTACTGAGGGACAATTGTTGGTTACTAGGCATGCTCTTAATGTGCAAGTGAAAGAGATTAGAAAGGGTTAGATTGCAAAGGGAAAATATTTTTTATACTAGGTGCTTAATGATATGGACCTATCTAACTCCTCCTCAAAAGCTAACTTGCAAGGGGAGGATTGTAAACCCATATATATAACACCTAATGATGCGAACCCCGTATATAACGATACGACACCCACGACCAAATTAAAACACAACCCCAAGAAAGATTAAAACAGGTTTGTAAAAGAAAGAATTTTGACCCATTGATTATATGTCAATCAAAGAACCAAAGTTATAAAGAACTTTGACCCAATGATTAGAACTCAATCAAGAACCAAGATTATAAAAGAAGGATATTGACGCCACTCCCAAGACATAGATAAGAAGGTGGGAGATAAGTCATGTTTGATCGCCACAAGCAAAGCTTGATAAGATCACATGTTCATGAAGAACAAGAGAGAAAATTCACTCTCTCAATAAAACATAAGTGGCTGCCTTTTCATTCATCTTGTTCTATTTTTTTTAGGATTACAAGACAAGCCTTTTTATAGACAAAAAAAATAAGACATAACATGAAACCCTAGCCCCCTAATAATTGAGCTCACTAAACTTACTCATGGGTTTACAATAATTAAATATGGGCTTAAGTTAATTATAATATGTCAACCCAAATAATACATATTAAAATAAAATAGGCTAACTTAACTTAACTCATTACAATTAAAAATAAACTCAGTCCAATTTATTTAAAGCCCAAATAACTCTAGTTTGTCTCCAATTGTCTTCCATTAGCATTCAAAACCTTCAAGATTAAGCGTTGTTGCCTTAAATTGCCTCATTGTCCAATTGTCTCGTGTTCCTCCATGATTGCTATCTTGGTTTCCATCATTCCCACTTTCCTCAAAACGATTTGTCCTCAAATCGTCACCCATCTTTGTTGTTGTCTGATGATTTGATTGACACCTAAAAAAAAAGTTTGGGAAAGAACCTCACACACGCTCTCACATGTTTCACACCAATCCCTCATGTGTTTGTCACTCGGCACTTTGATTTAACTCAACACTCCTTATCCACACTTAAACTTTTTCCTTTTTTTTTTTTTTTTGTTTTTTTGGATCAAACCAGAACGCGCACAATAATAACATTAATAAAGAACTTGCAGAACAAATACCAAGATGATGAATATTGTAAACCAAGACCCTAGGCCATATGAATCTTGCAAATCAAGAGGTAGATAAGATGATGAATCAAGAATGGTGTGAAAACAATAAAACCATCAATATATAGGCGGACCAGATCTGAAAAACAAGTGTGATAATTTGAACTGACTAGGACACAATGAACATCAATGATTGGTGACGCTGAAAATAGACACAAGCTGCAATAAAAAATTTGATGTGGAAATAAAATAACAAGGCTGAATGGTATATAAATTAAGCCCAATGACCAGATGATGCCGAGTCAATATGGCATGCAAACTAAAAGATAAAATATTATCTTCTTTGACATAGTGGATGCAGCAGTACAATAAACCAAAAGAAGACAAAATAATTCTAAAGGCTAATGGTGTGTGTTGAAGCAGACATGAGCAAAGATTGATGAATGAAATTAATCAATCAGAACTTAGAATAATTTATTGTTATATGACTAAAAAAATTAAAAGAGAAACAAAAAGATAAATTGATAAATCAAACCTGAATTAATACCCAAAGCTCTGATACCAACTGATGCGAACCCCGTATATAACGATACGACACCCACGACCAAATTGAAACACAACCCTAAGAAAGATTAAAATAAGTTTATAAAAGAAAGAATTTTGACCCATTGATTATATGTCAATCAAAGAACCAAAGTTATAAAGAACTTTGACCCAATGATTAGAACTCAATCAAGAACCAAAATTATAAAAGAAGGATATTGATGCCACTCCTAAGACATAGACAAGAAGGTGGGAGATAAGTCATGTTTGATCGCCACAAGCAAAGCTTGATAAGATCACATGTTCATGAAGAACAAAAGAGAAAATTCACTCTCTCAATAAAACATAAGTAGCTGCCTCTTCATTCATCTTGTTCTATTTTTCTTAGGGTTACAAGACAAGCCTTTTTATAGACAAAAAAAATAAAACATAACATGAAACCCTTGCCCCCTAATAATTGAGCTCACTAAACTTACTCATGGGTTTACAATAATTAAATATGGGCTTAAGTTAATTATGATATATCAGCCCAAATAATACATATTAAAATAAAATAGGCTAACTTAACTTAACCCATTACAATTAAAAATAAACTCAGCCCAATTTATTTAAAGCCCAAATAATTCTAGTTTGTCCCCAATTGTCTTCCATTAGCATTCAAAACCTTCAAGATTAAGCGTTGTTGCCTTAAATTGCCTCATTGTCCAATTGTCTCGTGTTCCTCCATGATTGCTATCTTGGTTTCCATCACCTAAGAACACCCTCACTAACCGATGTGGGACTCATTATTCTCGACCCCTTTAGACTGCACGTCCTCATGCAGGGAACCTTCGTACATGGCCCACCGACCAGACGAGGTGTGGCTCTGATACCAATTAATGTGAACCCCATATATAACGATACGACACCCACAATCAAATTGAAACACAACCCCAAGAAAGATTAAAACAGGTTTATAAAATAAGAAATTTTGACCCATTGATTATATGTCAATCAAGAACCAAAGTTATAAAGAACTTTGACCCAATGATTAGAACTCAATCAAGAAAGAAAATTATAAAAGAAGGATATTGACGCCACTCCCAAGACATAGATGAGCAGGTGGGAGATAAGTCATGGTTTTGATCGCTACAAGCATAGCTTGATAAGATCACATGTTCATGAAGAACAAAAGAGAAAATTTACTCTCTCAATTAAACCTAATTGGCTGCAACTTCATTCATCTTGTTATTATTTTCTTTAGGGTTACAAGACAAGCCTTTTTATAGGCAAAGAAAATAATATAACATGAAACCCTAGCCCTCTAACAATTGAGCTCACTAAATATAATAATGGGTTTAAAATAATTTAAATATGGGCTTAAGTTAATTATAATATGTCAGCCCAAATAAAATAAACCAAAATAAAATAAGCTAACTTAACTTAAAACCCATTACAATTAAAAATAAATTCAGCCCAATTTATTTAAAGCTCAAATAAATCCACTTTGCCTATAATTATCTTCAATTAGCATCCAAAGCCTTCAAGATTAAACCCAATAGCTTTCAAGATTAAGTTCAATAGCTTTCAAGATTAGCCCGATTGCCTTCTATTGCCTTCATTATCCAATTGCCTCGTGTTCCTCTATGATTGCTATATTGGTTTCCATCACTTAGTTAAAGAGAAAGTATGTAGTTTGATTATTGATGGGGGTAGATGTGTAAATGTGGCAAGTACTTTATTTTTGGATAAGTTGGGGTTGGAAACTACTAAACATCCAAGACCTTATAGATTGCAATGACTTAACAATAGTGGGGAAGTGAAGGTTACTAAACAAGTGAGGGTTCCATTTGCTATTGGAAGGTACCATGATGAAGTTAATTGTGATGTTGTTCCTATGCAAGCTAGTCACTTGTTATTAGGTAAACCATGGCAATAGGATACGACAGTGAACCATGATGGATATCTTAATAGGTACATGGTTGAGAAAGAAGGCAAAAAGTATACTCTTCTTCCTTTGACCCCTAAACAGATCTTTGAAGATCAATTGCAACTTGAGAAGTCTTATGGAGAGTTCGTTCAAAGAGAAGCCGAGAGAAAAAGAAAAGAGAGTGGAAAAGAAAAAGAGAAAAGAAAAACGAAGATGAGAGAATGAGTAAGGAGCACTCGGTCATAAGAAAAGAGGGAAAGAAAATGAGCTTCTATACAAAAATGAGGGATGTGAGGAAGGCTTTAACCACTCATAGGCTAATGATTGTACTTTTGTACAATGAGACTTATTTCTCTACTAACAACCTTATCCCTTCTTTGCCAAGTGTTGTTATATATGTTTTGCAGGAGTACGAAGAAGTTTTTCCCGATGATTTACCTCAAGGTTTACCACATTTGAGAGGGATAGAACATTACATTGACCTCATTCTCGAGGCTGCCATCCCTAATAGGCTAGCCTATAGAAGCAATCCCTAAGAGACAAATGAGCTACAAAAGCAAGTGGAAGAGCTCTTGAAGAAAGGACTTATAAGAGAAAGTTTAAGTCCAGGTGCAATACCCATTTTGTTGGTATCAAAGAAGGATGGAAGTTGGCTTATGTGTGTGGATTGCAGAGCTGTCAACAAAATAACGGTAAAGTATCGATACCCTATACCTCAACTTGCTGACATGTTGGATGAATTGCATGGTGCATGTGTCATTTCTAGAATTGATTTGAAAAGTGGTTATCACCAAATTAGAATAAAAGCAGGCGATGAGTGGAAAACCGCTTTTAAAATAAAACATGGATTGTATGAGTGGATGGTAATGCCGTTTTGTCTAACCAATGCCCCTAGTATATTTATGCGATTAATGAACCATGTTTTGCATGAGTGTATTGGAATATTTGTGGTTGTCTATTTTGATGACATTCTAGTGTATAACAAATCTGTTGATGAGCATGTTATGCATTTAAAATGTGTGTTTGATGCTTTTCGCAAAAACAAGCTGTATGCTAACTTGTAGAAATGTTCATTTTGCACTGATCGCATCATTTTCTTGAGTTATGTCGTGAGTTCAAATGGAATTGAAGTAGATAGTGAAAAGGTCTTGGCTATTCAAGAATGGCTGACACCTAAGACTGTGAGTGAAGTGAGAAGTTTTCATGGCTTGGCAAGTTTCTATAGGAGATTTGTCAAAGATTTTAGCACAATTTGATAGAAACCAAGATAGCAATCATGGAGAAACACAAGACAATTGGGTAATGAGGCAATTTAAGGTAATAAAGCTTAATCATGAAGGCTTTAGATACTAATGGAAAACAATTAGAGGCAAACTAGAGTTATTTGGATTTTAAATAAATTGGATTGAGTTTATTTTTAATTGTTATGGGTTTTAAATTAAGTTAGCCTATTTTATTTTAGTGTGTATTATTTGGGCTGACATTTTATAATTAACTTAAGCCCATATTTTAGTGTGTATTATTTGGGCTTTCATCATATTGATCAAACTTGTAGGGAGTATCTTTCTTTCTCCGCAGAAAATCACATCTAACATTCCCGTTCTGCTAAGTTTGACTTCCTTTTTGTAGCAGTCAACGGTAGCTCAATGCTTCGATAGTCAATCCATACCCAGATTGACATCGAAGTCATGAATGGCGAGTACTATTAGATCAGCATCAAATTTCTGACCTGCTATAATCACCTCACTTCCCACATAAACCTGATCTGCTGTAGGTGAATTGATGGAAACCAAGATAGCAATCATGGAGAAACACGAGGCAATTGGGCAATGAAGCAATTTAAGGCAATGGGACTTAATCATAAAAACTTTGGATGCTAATGGAAGACAATTAAAGGCAAACTAGAGTTATTTGGGCTTTAAAATAAATTGGGGTGAGTTTATTTTAATTGTAATTGGTTTTAAGTTAAGTTAGCTTATTTTATTTTATTTTATATTATTTGGGCTGACATATTATAATTAGCTTAAACTCATATTTAAATTATTTTAAACCCATGATTATATTTAGTGAGCCCAATGTTGAAAATATCGATATCGACGGAAATATCGGTACTACGATTCGGCGGAAATGTCGACGAAAATATCGATATCGACAGAAATTTACTTAAAATTTACGGAAAGTACGGAAATTTAATTAAAAACATAATATTTTTTAATGAAACTTTTGGTAATGTTAAAATAATCATTTCTACAACCAAAAATCATATTATATTTTAAAAAAACCATATTTTATCTAAAAAGTAACAACTAAAAGGTATAAATATGGATATAATATATAGAGGGGATATATGAAAATATAAAAAGCTTCCATTAAAACTTTTTAATTAATTTGCATCACATAAATCATGCAAATTTTAATACCAAAATGAAGTCTTAGGTGATTCATAGATGGTATAGCTAACATCTAGATTTCTACAATACTGATATTATGATATATAATTTGAATGGTTTTGAATATAATCACGAACATGTCATGAATAAGCTTCTTGATTTATTCCTACCATCTGTCCATAGGTAGGAAATTGTGTGTAAGGATCATTGGAGATCCCAAAACTTCTATGACCATCATCACTAGACCTTAAACTCATAGATTCAAAAGTAGTTGAAATGTTATCTTAATTGGATGATGACATCCCTAATTGCATTTGATGGATTCTCCTTATATAATCCTTACCAATAGCCCCTATGTCTGGACCCACAGCTCTACACCCATGGTCTTCATCTTGTGTGCAATTAGTGTATTGTTCTTCACAAGTAAATGAGCTCAATGGCAAACCTGTATCAGTATCATTTCTTTGAGTAAAAGCATAATTATTTCCTCAATTGTCATCATCATCGTCATCATTGTCGTTGTCATCATTATCATCATCATCATCATCATCATCACTATTATCACCATCATCAGCACTATTGTCTTCATTATGAATTCCATCAATAGCAAGGGTTTAGGAGTTTTTGTTTTTAAAATAGAATAGCAATTATGAGATGTTTGAGCTTGACTACAAAATGGAATATAATAATGAGATTTTTGATGAAAATGAGATTATTCACGTGGGTTGAAAACGTATTTTATTTAGGGTTTTGTTGAAAACTAACCTATTTTTGATAACTTATTTGAAAAATAACTTTAATTGTTTAAATCTTTGCACAATGTCCTTTTTTGGACGAAAATACCCTTCTCCCCTCATTTTTTATCGATCACTCTTTCTACCAAACGATTTGGTTGAGAATCCCAACCTCGAGGTTGGAAATTCTAACTTCGAAGTTGAGATCCCAACCTACATCCCAACTTTGAAGTTGGAAATCCCAACCTCGAGGTAGAGAATCTCAACCTTGATAAAACATCCAAGTTTACATTCTCAACCTTTAGGTTGGGAATCCCAACTTTTAGGTTGGGAGTGCTAATCTTGATTCAAATTCACATTCGAAATCTCAACCTTAGGGTTAGGATTCCCAACCTGAATGTTAAATCAAGATTAGGAATCCCAACTTAAAGGTTGGGACTCCCAACATAGAGGTTGAGATTTCCAACTTTAAGGTTGGGAATCTCAACAGTGATTCAAATTACTATCATTTTATTAAGGACATTTTTGTCCACCCAATGTCTTTTTTATAACAATAAAATAAGAAATGTTATTTTTGAGATTATCCTTACCAATTGGTCTTTTTTGTAATTATTCCTTTTATTTATTTAATAAAAGATTAAAAGCTTAACAAATTCTTATTTGAAAAGTTTAAATTTCACTTTTATTTTATGAAAATTTAACCGATATTTCCAGGATATTTCACGGATATTCTACAGATATTTTCGAAAATTTCCTCGATATTTTGTAAAATTTATACTACAAGTTTACGAAAAGGATATTTTACGAAAATATCGCGGATATTTTCGAATATTTCCAGGATATTTTGATTTAAGGAGATTACACCCCCTATCGATATCAATACCTTTGATTTAAGGAAATATCGACGAAAATATCACGAAAATCACGAATATGTTAAACTATGAGTGAGCCCAATTGTTAGGGGGCTAGGGTTTTTATTTTCTTTGCCTATAAAAAGGATTGTCTTGTAACCCTAAAAAAACAACAAGATGAATGAAGAGGCAGCCACTTATTGTTAATTGAGAGAGAGAATTTTCTCCTCTGTTCTTACATGAACATGTAATCTTATCAAGTTATACTTGTGGCGATCAAACCATGACTTATCTCCCACCTTCTCATCTATGTCTTGGGAGTGGCGTCAATATCCTTATTTTTATAATTTTAGTTCTTGATTGAGTTCTAATCATTGGGTCAAAGTTCTTTATAATTTTGGTTTTTAATTGACATATAATCAATGGGTCAAAATTTCTTTTTTTTTTTTTTTTTAAATCTGTTTTAGTCTTTCTTGGGTTTGTGTTTCAATTTGGTCGTGAGTGTCGTATCGTTATATACGAGGTTCACATCACAATTGCTGCACCATTAATTGAGATCATGAAGAAAGATAAGGGGTTTATTTATGGTAAGGAACAAGAACGTGCATTTTCTGTGTTAAAGGAGAAGTTGAGTAGTGCACCATTGTTGAGGGTGCCCAATTTCGATTTAACTTTTGAAATTGAATGTGACGCCTCCGGGATTGGTGTAGGTGCCGTTTTATTGCAGGAAAAGAAGCGTGTTGCTTATTTTAGTGAAAAGCTAAATGGAGTATAACTTAACTACTTAACTTGATGCGAACCCCGTATATAACGATACGATACCCACGACCAAATTGAAACACAACCCCAAGAAAGATTAAAACAGGTTTATAAAAATAAGAAATTTTGACCCATTGATTATATGTCAATCAAGAACCAAAATTATAAAGAACTTTGACCCAATGATTAGAACTCAATCAAGAACCAAAATTATAAAAGAAGGATATTGACGCCACTCCCAAGACATAGATGAGAAGATGTGAGATAAGTCATGGTTTGATCACCACAAGCAAAGCTTGATAAGATCACATGTTCATGAAGAACAAGAGAGAAAATTCACTCTCTCAATAAAACATAAGTGGCTGCCTCTTCATTCATCTTGTTATCTTTTTTTGTTTAGGGTTACAAGCCTTTTTATAGGTAAGGAAATATAACATAACATGAAACCCTAGCCCTCTAACAATTGAGCCCACTAAACATAATTAAATATGGGCTGAAGTTAATTAAATGTTTCAGCTCAAAACATAAACTAAGACCCAACATGAAATTAAATGAACTAACTTAATTTAAAAACTCATTACAATTAAAATAAACCAAGCCCAAATTATTTAAAGCCCAAATAACTCCAATAAGTCTCCAATAAAACCCAATTAACTCTATTTTGCCTTCGATTGTCTTCTATTATCAACTAAAGCCTTCAAGATTGGTGTTTTTAAACTTGAAAAATGTCTTGAAGCCTTGGTGACTCCTCCGAATCGTCCAAATTTGCTTGCTTGCTTGCTTGGATCCCATCATTCCCTCTTTTCTCAAGACGATTTGTCCTCAAATCGTGACTCATCTTCATTGTTGTTCGATGATTTGATTGACACCTGAAAAGAATGTTAGGAAAATAACCTCACAAAACTCTTTGTGTTTCACTCCAGTCACTCGTGTGTTTATCACTCGGCACTCTTGATTTAACTCAACATTCCCCTATCCACACTCAATTTTTTTTTTTTTTATCAAACCAGAACACCTAAATCAATTCTGAACGTGAAATTGATGGTGGCGGCAACACAAAGAAAAGACAACAAAAAAAACAATTAAAATATTATTATAAAAACAAAGCAAAACAGACCTGGTGGTAGTTTTTGGCAAAATAAAGAATTGAAACTCAAAGAAAGCCACTTGATGATGGAACAAATAAAACATTGAGAAGATGCGACCAAAGATGATATGACCAGAAAACAAAATAACCAGATTGCTACAAGATGACGTGAACAGAGCAAAAGAAAAAAAAAAATAATAATAACAAATCAGACCAGTAATAACAAAATAGCTGCAAGACACAAAACAAAATTGATAGATCAAACCTGATTTAATACCCAAAGCTCTGATACCAACTGATGCGAACCCCGTATATAACGATACGACACCCACGACCAAATTGAAACACAATCACAAGAAAGATTAAAACAGGTTTATAAAAATAAGAAATTTTGACCCATTGATTATATGTCAATCAAGAACCAAAATTATAAAGAACTTTGACCAAATGATTAGAACTCAATCAAGAACCAAAATTATAAAAGAAGGATATTGACGTCACTCCTAAGACATAGATGAGAAGATGGGAGATAAGTCATAGTTTGATCGCCACAAGCAAAGCTTGATAAGATCACATGTTCATGAAGAACAAGAGAGAAAATTCACTCTCTCAATAAAACATAAGTGGCTGCCTCTTCATTCATCTTATTATCTTTTTTTGTTTAGGGTTACAAGTCTTTTTATAGGTAAGGAAATATAACATAACATGAAACCCTAGCCCTCTAACAATTGAGCCCACTAAACATAATTAAATATGGGCTGAAGTTAATTAAATGTTTCAGCCCAAAACATAAACTAAGACCCAACATGAAATTAAATGAACTAACTTAATTTAAAAACCCATTACAATTAAAATAAACCAAGCCCAAATTATTTAAAGCCCAAATAACTCCAATAAGTCTCCAATAAAACCCAATTAACTCTATTTTGCCTTCGATTGTCTTCTATTATCAACTAAGGCCTTCAAGATTGGTGTTTTTAAACTTGAAAAATGTCTTGAAGCCTTGGTGACTCCTCCGAATCGTCTAAATTTGCTTGCTTGCTTGCTTGGATCCCATCATAACTTATGATAAGGAGATGTATACTTTGGTGAGAGCATTGCAAACATGGCAGCATTATTTATTACTAAAGGAGTTCGTGATTCATACAGATCATGAGTCATTGAAACACTTGAAAAGACAAAGTAAGCTGAACAAGCGTCACGCCAAATGGATGGAATTCATATAATCCTTTCCATATGTGATCCAATATAAGAAAGGTAAAGAGAACATCGTGGCAGATGCATTATCTAGAAGGTATGCTCTAATCTCTACTCTTTCAACTAAGTTGTTAGGATTTGAGCAATTGAAGGAATTGTATGCACATGAACTGATTTCTCTAATGTTTATAATGCTTGTGAGCATGCTGCATTTCGTGATTTCTAAAGGCATGAAGGATTTATTTTTAAAGGGGAAAAATTATGTTTGCCTAATAGTTCAATTAGGGAATTGCTTGTTCATGAGGTTCATAGTGGAGGTCTTATGGGACATTTTGGCATTGACAAAACTTTGAGGATCTTGCATGAACACTTCTTTTGGCCTAATATACGTAAGAGTGTTGAGAAAATCTGTTCTAGTTACATTTCATGTAGACAAACCAAATCTAGGACTCAACCCCATGGATTATACATGCCTTTGCTCGTACCAACAAATCCTTGGTTTGACATTTCTATGAATTTTGTTTTAGATCTACCAAGGACTAGAAATAGAAAGGATTCAATTTTTGTAGTTATGGATCGTTTTTTCAAAATGACTCATTTCATACCATACCATAAAATTGGTAATACTGTGCATATTGCTGATTTATTCTTTAAGAGGTTGTGCATTGACATGGCATTCCTAAAACCATTGTGTCCAATCGAGATGTTAAATTTTTGAGTCACTTTTGGATCTTTTGCCTATTCTTTTGAGTGAGATTTCTAATACAGATGGACACAAAAAGGCAGAAATAGTTAAATCCATTCATGACAAAGCAAGACAAAAGATAGAAAAGCGAAATGAGCAAATTGCATCTCAAATGAACAAAGGAGATGGGGTTATTTAAACCAGGAGATTGGGTTTGGGTTCACATGCACAAGGAAAGATTTCCTTCCAAAAGGAAATCAAAATTGGATGCTCATGGAGACAGACCTTTTCAAGTTGTTGCAAAGATGCATACCGCATTAATCTACCTGGTGAGTATAGTGTTTCAGCTACTTTTAATGTTTATGATTTATCCCCCTTTGATATTGATGCAGGATCTGATTCGAGGACGAATCCTTTTGAAGGGAGGGGAAATGATACAAATACCGCTCCATACGTCACTAGTGTTCAAGGAAGTGACTTGGAGATTCATCTTGGAGATTTCAGCAGACCAATCACTATTTGTGCAAAATTGGGTTGATAATGGGCTTTTCAAGTGATTGAACGAATCAATGACAATGCTTACAAGTTAGATCTTCCAGGTGAGTATAATGTTAGTGCAAGCTTCAATGTTTCTGATTTGTCTCCTTTTGATATAGGTGACGATTTGAGGACAAATCCTTTTCAAGAGGGAGAGAATGATACGAACAAGGGAGCTACAATAAGTGATCTATTACATGTTCTGGTTGGGCCAATAACAAGGGCAAGGGCTAAGAGATTCATGGAAGCACTAAATGGCCTAATTCAAGACACTTGGGCTGATTCCGACTTAATAAAGTCCAAGATATATGAAGAGCAATGCCTAATTAACATCATCAAGGCAATTGATTGGGCTGAATAAGAGAGAGATTGGGCATGTGGCACAAGCCAGGGTGTGTGGAGAAGATTCAATTTCAATTGTTTCCTTTTTAGATGTTCAATGAATAATGAATTGATTTGTTTCCCAAATTAAGAGGCTGATTTGCTTTAATTTCAGCCTTCCAAATAGGGATCAAGACAATTAGTTGCTTGTTTTAGTTTTAATTAGTTTCCTATTTTGTAAGGCATTTAATGACCGAATATTTTGTTTTCTTCTTGAAAAAGGCGTGTAGCCTCTATTTTCTTTTAGGGTTTTAGTTTATAAAGAACAAAAAGGAGGTATTATAGGATAGATTGGAAATGGAATGAAAATTGAGAACTTAATTTCTCTTTTGTTATTTGGGAACTAATTGGAACTTATCAGATTTCTCTGTGGCGTTCCTCCTTGACTTATCAATCGAGTATTTCATCCTTGATTGTGGGATCATCCTTATACCAAAGTTCACATCTCGTTATAGGTGTTGGGTCGCGGTTTCCATTCAAACCAGAGATTAGAATGGTCTTAGACATCAATTGTGATACAAATGACGAGATTCGCATTATAATTTCTCCTTAATCAAGTTAAATGCCTTTTCTTGTTCCTTACCCCACTTAAACCCCACATTCTTTTTGATAACTTCAGTTAAAGGTGCGGCTAGACTACTAAAATCTTTCATAAACCTCCTATAAAAACTAGTCAGCCCATGAAAACTTTTCACTTGTCCCACATTTGTAGGTTTCGGCCACTCCCTAATTGCCTTAAACTCTTCTTCATCAACCCTAATTCCCTTAACACTAACGACAAAACCTAAAAATACAAGCTTATCGATGCAAAAGGTACACTTTTTAAGATTAGCAAACAATGTTTCTGTTCTTAAAACACCTAAAACAAATTTTAAATGTGAAACATGCTCATCCAAGTTTTTGCTATAAATCAGAATGTCATCAAAGTAAAAAACCACAAATCTTCCAATAAAAGCACGCAAAACATGGTTCATTAATCTCATGAAAGTACTTGGTACATTAATTAATCCAAAAGGCAAACTAACCACTTATATACACCATTATTTATTTTGAAAGCAGTTTTCCACTCATCTCCTTCTTTCATCCTAATTTGATGATATCCACTCTTAAGATCAATTTTAGTAAAAACAATAGAATCATGTAATTCATCAAGCACATCATCTAATCTAGGAATAGGATGTCGATATTTTATAGTGATATTGTTGATGGCATGACAATCAACTCACATTCTTCATGTTCCATCATTCTTAGGCACAAGCAATACGGGAACCGCACAATGACTCATACTCTCATGCACATATCCCTTTTATATGAGCTCACTAACCTGCCTTTGAAGCTCCTTTGTCTCATCGGGATTACTTCTATACGCTGGTCTATTTGGGATGGGTGCTCCGAGTACAAAGTCAATTTGATGCTCAATCCCCCTTATTGGTGGTAAACCTATAGGCATCTCTTTGGGAAACACCTCATCAAAGTCTTGCAAAAGTGAAACAACAACACTAGGCAAAGAAGAGTCAAGTTCATTAGTACTAAAACAAGTCTCTTTGTACAAAAGTACAATCATTGGCTGATTAGAAAACAACGCCTTCTTGGCCCCACTCTCTCTTGCATAAAAATTCACTTGTTTTTTGTCTCTCTTTTTCTCATCAATCTCTTTTTCCTTTTCACTCTTCTTTTCTATTTTTGCTGTTTCAGACTCTCTTTCTTTTGTCTCTCTCTCTCTTGCATTCTCACTCTCCTTTTTTACATCTCTCTCTTTTTTTAACTTTACTTTATCTTCATATACTTGTCTTGGGGTTAAAGGTATAAGAGTGATTGGCCTTTTATTGAGTACAAAGGAGTATCTATTTGTATATCTATCATAAGTCACATGCCTATCAAACTGCAATGGTATTCCCAAAAGGATATGACCCCCATTCATTGGTACCACGTCACACATAACATCATCTTTATATTTTCCAATTGAAAATGACACCAACACTTGTTTATTTTCACCCTAACTTCCCCACTATCATTCAACCATTGTAGCTTATAAGGTTTTGGGTGCTTCAAAGTTGTTAAATTCAATTTTTCCGCCAAAATAGTATTAGCCACATTAGTACAACTCCCCCCGTCAATAATCATACTACATACCTTATCATTAACATGGCAACGGGTGTGAAAAATGTTATCACGTTGTACCTTATCATCTTCCTTGGCTTGAGCACTAAGAGCTCTTCTCGCAACCAAATGTTCTCCACCCATCAGATATTAAAGGTCACTTGCATTCTCTAAAGGTGGCATAGACTCAACATCAGATTCACCATTGGATTCGACACCACCCTCATCCTTCAAAACCATTACTCTCTTGTTTGGGCATTGTGATGTAATATGACCTGCTCCCAAACACTTAAAGCACTTAATGTCACAGAATCTAGAAAGTTGAGAATTTGATTTACCTTGATTTAATGTGCTTCAGGCCTTATGTTCTTTGGAAGGTTCGGCCTTGGCCTTGAAACTAGACTGGTTCTCCCTCTTGCTCCAATTCGGTTTCTATGACGATGACAAACCCGAATTTTGCACAACCCGTATGGAACCCTTCCTCTTCAATTGTTGTTCCATTTTAATGGCCATGTGTACCATGTCAGTCAATTCAATATAATGTTGCAATTCCACTACATTTGCAATGTGTCGGTTAAGCCCATTTAGAAATCTAGCCATAGTCGCCTCTCGGTCCTCCTCTACATTAACTCGAATCATGACTATCTCTATCTCCTTATAGTAGTCTTCAACATACTTAGACCTTTGAGTAAGAGTTTGCAATTTTTGAAACAAACCCCTATAATAGTGGTTTGGAATGAATCTCCTCCTCATAACAGTTTTCATCTCATCCCATGTCTCAATAGGTCTTTCTTCATTCCGTCTCCTACTCACAATCGGTTGATCTCACCAAACAATAGCATAATCAGTGAATTCTATGGCTTCCAATTTCACCTTCTTCAATTCGGAATATTCATGACAATCAAACACCAACTCTATTATTTTCTCCCACTCCAAATAAGCTTCAGGATCAGTTTTACCTTGGAAAGTTGGAATCTTTACCTTTATACTACCCAAAATTATTATCAACCCTCTCTCTATACCTATGTCCTCTATTCTCATACCTAACTCCTCTACCTCCCATTCCACGCCTAAATCTACTCGCACTCATATTGGACATGTGATCAGCCTCCTCCATGTCATTATCATCCCTGTAGTAATCATTAACTTCTTCTCTAACCGGAACTCTCTCTCGCCTATGTGCTTGTGGAACGGGTTGTGGCTGTTCCGCACGTGAGTTTTCCACTTGATTAATCACTCATGTAATTGTTCCAATTCCTCCCTCATCATCCGTCTCATCTCCTCTACTAATGCGTCATTCCAAAGCTTTATATTCTCAAGGATGGAAGAATCCTTAGTAGAGCCTTTATCTTTGTTTCCGGACATGTTTTCCTACAAACAAAAAAAATATGACAAAAATAAAAATAAAAATAAAGGACCTCACAGCACTTCCTCATGTGTTTTCACTCGAATAATCAGTTTACTCAACACTCATGTTTACACAAAATAAATTCGACTTTTACCATCAGTATGTACTCACAACTCGTACATTTTTCCCCTAGTAATTTCTCAAAAGTTCTTATCAAACTAACCAAACAATAATCAAGATTTCTTAGTCGTATTCACACGAAACAAAAAATCTCCTAGATTCACACGAAAATGAATCACAACAAAACTGGAATAACAAAGACGAGTTTCTACTACCATAATTTTTTTTTTAATTGTCACTGCACGAAACCAAGAAGAGAAATAACAATAGCTGATATATTCAACTATAGGATCGTTCTAAAACTAAATTTTGTACTTTTTTTTTTTTGTTACTAGAATTGATCAAACGGAATCAAAGAAGAAGAACAACTAAGATAGATAAAACCTGATGTTAGAACTCGAAGCTTTGATACCAAATGATGCGAACCTCGTCATTTGTATCACAATTGATGCCTAAGACCGTTCTAATCTCTGGTTTGAATGGAAACCGCGACCCAACACCTATAACGAGATGTGAACCTTGGTATAAGGATGACGTCACAATCAAGGATGGAATACTCGATTGATAAGTCAATGAAGAACGCCACAGAGAAATATGATAAGTTCCAATTAGTTCTCAGAGAACAAAAGAGAAATTAAGTTCTCAATTTTCATTCAATTTCCAATATGTCCCATATTACCTCATTGTTGTTCTTTATAAACTGAAACCCTAAAAGAAAAGAGAGGCTACACGTCTTTTCCAAGAAGGAAACAAAATATTCGACCATTAAATGCCTTACAAAACAGGAAACGAATTAAAACTAAAACAAGCAACTAATTGTTTTGATCCCTATTTGGAAGGCTAAAATTAATGCAAGTCAACTTCTTAATTTGGGAAACAAATCAATTCATTATTCATTGAAAATCTAAAAAGGAAACAATTGAAATTGAATCTTCTCCACACACCCTGGCTTGTGCCACACGCCCAAGCTCTCTCATATTCAGCCCAATCAATTGCCTTGATGATGTAGCTCTCCCCTATTAAACCCAATCAATTGCCTTGATGATGTAGCTCTCCCCTATTAAACCCAATCAATTGCCTTGATGATGTTAATTAGGCCTAGGTCTTCATATGGGCTCATCTTAGACTTTATTAAGTCGGAATCAGCCCAAGTGTCTTGAATCAGGCCATTTAGTGCTTCCTTGAACCTCTTAGTCCTTGCCCTTGTTATTGGCCCAACTGGAACATGTAATGGATCACTTGGTGTAGCTCATTTGTTCGTATCAGTTTGCGATGTAGAAAATTCTGCATCGTAGTGGACTAGATATCTCAATAGCTTCACGTTTGGCGCTAGTTAAAAATCGTCACGTGATGGTTTGAGTATATTATGGGTATACATGGAGTTTTCAGAAAGAAAGATTTTAAAAATCGAAAAATAAATTTTGATACAATTATATCTCGATGTTGTTATTAATTGTTGAACTAATCTTGTTTATCTTTGTGCAGCTTCTATATATATTGTCTTAGGTGCCTAAACAAGTGATTTGCTTTCAGAAAGCCCCGTCAGACATTTTAGGTGGGCGAAATCAAAGAATGCATCAAACAAATCATATATTTTGTTGTTGTAAATAATATGAATGAATGATTGCATGTTAGATATATGGATATTGTAAAATTGTGATATCACGTTTTGATATGTATATGTAGCTGGAACACTTGTACATGATACACTGATATGTGATATTTTCATAAGTATATATACACATATATTAATGCATATGAATTACTTTCATAGTATGTGTTGAATAATACAATCGCGAAAAATGTATGTTACGAAAATTACTTATTTGCGAGAATGTATAGTATGAAATTGAATTGAGAAAATGCGTGTTTGTCGCCAAAAGAAGTTGGGTGGTAATTTGAAATAGTTCAAAGTGTATTTTTCTTTATAAGTAAATTTTGGGAACCTTAAAAATACAGCCTTTATACTGTTAAATTTTTGCTAAATTCGTTTTAAACATTTGTGAAAAATTTACACCCTGTAATTGTTTATAAAAAGAAAAGAATGTCTTAAATTGATTTAAAGAATTGGGCAAGATTAAGGGGTTCGCTCTGCGCATCTCTTTTATCCGACGAGTTGGATTAAGAGAGGTCTGTTAGAGTGCCGGGTGAGACCCTCCAGACAAAAGTTCAAAGGGAATCTGGTTCGGGTCTCGTCACCAAAGGCCCTAGTAGTTGAGACTACTTTTGATGCGAACCCCGTATGTAAAGATACGACACCCACAATCAAATTGAAACACAACCCCAAGAAAGATTAAAACATGTTATAAAAATAAGAAATTTTGACACATTGATTATATGTCAATAAAAAATCAAAGTTATAAAAAAACTTTGACCCAATGATTAGAACTCAATCAAGAACCAAAATTATAAAAGAATGATATTGACGCCACTCCCAAGACATAGATGAGGGAGGTGAGAGATAAGTCATGGTTTTGACCGCCACAAGCATAGCTTGATAAGATCACATGTTCATGAAGAACAAGAGAGAAAATTCACTATCTCAATTAAACCTAAAGACTGCAACTTCATTCATCTTGTTATCTTTTGCTTAGCATTATAAGTCTTTTATAAGTAAAGAAATAAATTAGTTTTGGAACATAATTAATTCCTAAACAAAAATGTCTAAATTGTATGACTTAAAATCTAGGAAAATAAAACTAATATGGAAAGTAAATAATCCTAACAAAATAACCTACCAAATAAGAGATTGTATGACATTAAATTTACAATATCTTTTAAATCTCCAAGATTTGTAAGATATACATTAAATTCTCAAGATCTTCTGAATCTCCAATATTTGCAAGATATGCAATAAATTCTCAAGATCTTCTGAATCTTCAAAGTTTGCTAGATATTTTGAATAACACCAAAGTGGTCCATTGTAATTTAGGTCCAAATCTTGCTTGCTTCCTTGGGTTCCATCATTCCCCCTTTCCTCAAAACGATTTGTCCTCAAATCGTGACTCATCTTTATTGTTGTTCGAAGAGGGGATTGAAACCTGAAAATAATGTTAGAAAATCCTCACGTGTTTCACTCCAATCACTCTCATGTTTTTGACTCGACACTCTTGGTTTAATTCAGCACTCCTTGACCACACTCAAACTTTTTACCTTTTTTTTTTTTTTTATGAAGGTTAAAATATTATAGTGGAGATAAGCGGTAAGTGTGTTGCGTAGACCAACAAAAATGAGATTAAAGAACAAAAAAAATAAAATAAAATAAAAATTGACGGATGATGTGACTTAACATATTTAAGAAGCACCAAGATGAATTTAGCCACAAAAACAGATTTTTGATGATAGATGGTGATGTGCGAAAAAAAAAATCATAAAACAAGAAAATAAATTGATAAATTGGATAACCAAACCTGAATTAATTCTTAAAGCTCTAATACCAACTGATGCGAACCCCGTATATAAAGATACGACACCCACAATCAAATTGAAACACAATCTCAATAAAGATTAAAACAGGTTTATATAACAAAAGAATTTTGACCCGTTTCTTTTCTCTCATTCTCTTCCTTTTGATCACTCTCTTTTTTTAACCTCACTTGATCCTCATATACTTGTTGTGGTGTCAAAGGTACAAGAGTGATTAGACGTTGATTGAGTACAAAAGAGTATTTATTGATAAACTCATCATGCTTGACCTTTCGATCAAATTGCCATGGTCGCCCTAACAACAAATGTCCGGCTTGTATTTGTTACGAACAAGGGAGCTACACCAAGTGACCCATTACATGTTCCGGTTGGGCCAATAACAAGGGCAAGGGCTAAGAGATTCAATGAAGCACTAAATGGCCTGATTCATGACACTTGGGCTGATTTCGACTTAATAAAGTCCAAGATGAGCCCATATGAAGACCAAGGCCTAATTAACATCATTAAGGCAATTAATTGGGCTGAATAGGAGTTGACTTGAGTGTGTGGCAGAAAGCTTGGGCGTGTGGCACAAGCAAGAAGATTCAATTTAAGTTGTTTCCTTTTTAGATTTTCAATGAATAATGAATTGATTTGTTTCCCAAATTAAGAGGCTGATTTGCTTTAATTTCAGCCTTCCAAATAGGGATTAAGTCAATTAGTTGATTGATTTAGTTTTAATTAATTTCTTGTTTTGTAAGGCAATTAATGGCCGAATATTTTGTTTCTTTTTGAAAAGGCATGTAGCCTCTCTTTTCTTTTAGGGTTTTAGTTTATAAAGAACAAAAATGATATAATGTGGCAGATGAGAAATTGAATGAAAATTGAGAGCTTAATTTCTCTTTTGTTCTTTGAGAACTAATTGGAACTTATCAGATTTCTCTGTGGCGTTCCTCTTTTTGACTTATCAATCGAATACTCCATCCTCGATTGTGGTGTCATCCTTATACCAAGGTTCACATCTCATTATAGGTGTTGGGTCGCGGTTTCCATTCAAACCAGATATTAGAACGGTCCTAGGCCTCAATTGTGCTACAACTGATGAGGTTCGCATCATTTGGTATCAGAGCTTCGGCTTCTAACATCAGGTTTTATCTATCTTAGTTGTTTTTCTTCATTGATTCCGTTTGATCAATCCTAAAAAAAAAAAAAAAGAGTATAAAAAAAAAAATTGTTTCAGAACGATCCTATAGTTGAATATATCAGCTATTGTTATTTCTCTTCTTGGTTTCGTGCAGTGGCAATTAAACAAAAAAAAAAAAATTTGGTACTAGGAACTCATCTTTGTTATTCCAGTTTCATTGTGATTCATTTTCGTGTGAACCTAGGAGATTTCTTTTGTCTCGTGTGAATGCGACTAAGAAATCTTGATTATTGTTTGGTTAGTTTGATAAGAACTTTTGAGAAATTACGAGGGGAAAAAGGCAAGAGTGGTGAGTACATACTGAGGGTAAAAGCCAAATTTATTGTGTGTAAACACGAGTGTTGAGTGAACTGATTAGTCGAGCGAAAACACGTGAGGAAGTGTTGTGAGGTCCCTTATTATTATTATTATTGTTATTATTTTTTTTTTTGCAGGAAAACATGTCCGGAAACAAAGATAAAGGCTCTACTGAGGATTCTTCCATCCCGACGGATATAAAACTTTGGAAGGAAGCATTAGTAGAGGAGATGAGACGGATGATGAGGGGGGAATTGGAACAATTACATGAGCGATTAGATCAAGTGGAAAATTCACGTGCGGAACAACCACCACCCGTTCCACAAGCACGTAGACGAGAGAGAGTTCCGGTCAGAGAAGAAGTTAATGATTACTATGGGGATGATAATGACATGGATGAGGCTGATCACATGTCCAATATAAGTGTAGGTAGATTTAGACGTGGAATGGGAGGTAGAGGAGTTAGGTATGAGAATAGAGAAGATAGGTATGGGAATAGAGGAGATAGGTATGGAGAGAGGGTTGATAATAATTTGGGTAGTATAAAGGTGAAGATTCCAACCTTTCAAGGTAAAACTGATCCTGAAGCTTATTTGGAGTGGGAGAAAAGAATAGAATTGGTGTTTGATTGCCATGAATATTCCGAATTGAAGAAGGTGAAATTGGCAGCCATAGAATTCACTGATTATGCTATTGTTTGGTGGGATCAATTGATTGTGAGTAGGAGACAGAATGGAGAAAGACCTATTGAGACATGAGGTGAGATGAAAGCTGTTATGAGGAGGAGATTCATTCCAAGCCACTATTATAGGGGTTTGTTTCAAAAATTGCAAACTCTTACTCAAGGGTCTAAGTGTGTTGAAGACTACTACAAGGAGATGGAGATAGCCATGATTCAAGCTGATGTAGAGGAGGACCGAGAAGCAACTATGGCTAGGTGTTACAAATGCTGCTCCACATGCCACTAGTGCTCAAGGAAGTGACTTGGAGATTCATCTTGAAGATTTTAACGGACCAATCACTAGGGCCCAAGCTAAAAGGTTAAAGGAACAACTTCAACTATTTGTGCAAAATTGGGTTGATAATGGGTTGTCTAAGCATGGAAATTTTAAAGAGCCCAATTTGATTAGTGTAATTGGGCTAAAAGACTAGCTTTGGATTCAGCCCATCTTATTTCCAATCATTCAAGTGGTGTCCAGATTCATTCACTAATTAATGGCAAGAATCAAGGAGTTATTTTGACATTCATGATGGCAAGAATCAAGGAGTGATTTTTGGCATTTATGAGAGGGTTGACTCCACCTTAATTAGTGCTTAGGCTCAATATACATTGTGGTTGTAAAATCTTTAAATAGGGCTGTTTAATTTCATTTTGAGGGCTGAATATTTCTTCAAACATTTCCTATATGGAATTTAAGAGAGTTTGCTTTCTTGTGATTTTATGCTTAAGGTGTTGAATTGATGCAATTGAGTTTGTCTTTGTTTTTCAATTCTACTTCCTATTTCTATTGTTCTTGATTGCTTTGATCTTGGGTTCAAGGGTATTCTCTTGGGTTTTTGTCAAAACGCATTTCTTGGGTGATAGAACAAATCAACCTGAATTACTTTGGTGTGAATCAAATCTGGTTGTGAGTGATAAAGAGTTCGTAGAAACAATTTGGGTCTTGGGGTTCCGCATCATTTGGTATCAGAGCCACACTCACCAAGTAATTATCTATCCTTTTAATTTTCTGTTCTTTTCATTATCCTTGTTGATTATCTTCTTGCTTGTTGATCTTGTTCTTAAAAAAAAAAAATTGAAAAAAAAAATAATAATAATAATAAAAAAAATCATCAGTTCTGAACGAGATCCTCCATTTGTGATTAGTGTGATTGATTATCCTTGGGTTATGAAGAATCGACTCACCCTATTGAGTTTGATTTTTGTTTAAAAAAAAATATACATATATATATATCTGTTCCTGAGTGTTTGGGTGTTATTTTGTAAGGAATTAATTACAAGTTTCATTCTTAGATTCAATATTTGTTATTCTATAGCGTCCTTTTCTGAGTCCATTTCTTTATTAGTCACCATAAACATCAAGTGTGTGCCTTTTTCTTTATTGGTTCTGTTGCTTTGTTTTGCATATCCTTGTTGTTTATTTTTTTGGATTCCTTTAGAAAAATAGAATTACATTGAAATCTTGATTGCTGTTTGATTTGGCCCTTATGTATAAAATCATAAAGATTGCTTGAGCGATAAAAAGCAAGAGAGTGTGAGTTCAAAAGAGGGTAAAAGCCAATTTGAGTTAAACACAAGAGGAGTACGAGGGAAACACGTGAGGGAGTGTTTGTGAGGTTCTTGTTTGTTATTTTTCTTTGATATTTCAGATTGCACAAAAAAAAAAAATGGAAGGAAGCGGAAGTGCACCAAAAGACCAAGAATTTCTTCTCAACGCCATGCAACAACAGTTTGAGAGGATTCAACTTGTTCTTGGCAACATGAATGACACTTTGGAGAGGCAACAAAACGAGATCAATGCCTTGCGTGAAGGGACTGCCCAAAACATTCCAAGGGCAAGAAGGCAACCTGCACCTCAATATATAGAAGAGTCTGAAGAGGAATTTGATGATCAAGCTCCCTTGGTCAATGAAAGTCGAAATTATGGAAGGGGTAGGTGGAACCAAAATGATCTTGATAGGAATATCGGGAGTATAAAAATGAAAATTCCATCCTTTCTGGGGAAGAATGATCCGGATGCATATATGGAGTGGGAGCGAAAAGTGGAATTAATCTTCGAATGTCACAATTACTCGGAGGAAAAGAAGATCAAACTGGCAGCGGTGGAGTTTGGAGAATATGCACTTGTATGGTGGGATCAACTTCTTGTAAGTAGGAGGAGAAATGGTGAAAGACCGATCCGAACGTGGGCTGAAATGAAGGCTATCATGAGGTGTAGATTTGTTCCAAGCTATTATTATAGGGACTTGCACCAAAGATTGCAAAGTCTTGTACAAGAAACAAAGAGTGTGGAGGAATACTACAAAGAAATGGAGATTGCTATGATCCGAGCAAACGTGGAGGAAGATAGAGAGGCCACCATGGCAAGGTTTCTCAATGGACTTAATAAGGACATAGCCGACAGAGTGGAGTTGCAACACTATATGGAGATGGAAGATATGGTGCACATGACTATGAAGATAGAAAGGAAATTGCAACGCAAGGGGAAGGGGAAACAAGCCAACACCTTTTCAGCTCAAACAAATTCAGGGAGGCCAAATTGGAGGAATGATAACAAGGCTGCCCAAATAAAAAAGGATGACAAGGCGCAATTATCTCAATCACTTGACAACAAAAACAAAGGTACTACTTCTACCCAAAACTCTAGAAGTCGTGACATTAAGTGTTTTAGGTGTTTGGGGTATGGGCACATAGCATCTCAATGCCCAAATAAAAGGGCAATGGTGATGCGCGGTAATGGGGTAGAGACAGATGAGGAAAGTAATGATGAGGATGAGATGCCTCCTTTAGAGGATTGTAGTGATGTTGAGTTGCCTACTGAGGGATAATTGTTGGTTACTAGGCGTGCTCTTAATGTGCAAGTGAAAGAGGATAATGAGGGGGTTAGGTTGCAAAGGGAAAATCTTTTTTATACTAGGTGTTTAGTTGAAGGGAAAGTGTGTAGTTTGATTATTGATGGGGGTAGTTGTATGAATGTAGCTAGTACTTTATTTGTGGATAAGTTAGGGTTGGAAACTATAAAACATCCAAGACCTTATAGATTGCAATGGCTTAACAATAGTGGGGAAGTGAAGGTCACTAAACAAGTGAGGGTTCCATTTGCTATTGGAAGGTACCATGATGAAGTTAATAGTGATGTTGTTCCTATGCAAGCTAGTCACTTGTTGTTAGGTAGACCATGGCAATGGGATAGGAGAGTGAACCATGATGGATATCTTAATAGGTACATGGTTGAGAAAGAAGGCAAAAAGTATACTCTTCTTCCTTTGACCCCTAAACAGATCTTTGAAGATCAATTGCAACTTGAGAAGTCTTATGGAGAGTTCGTTCAAAGAGAGGCCGAGAGAAAAAGAAAAGAGAGTGGAAAAGAAAAAGAGAAAAGAGAAAAAAAGGAAGATGAGAGAATGAGTGAAAAGGAGAAAATGAGTGGGGAGCACTCGGCCATAGAAAAAAAAAAGGGAAAGAAAATGAGCTTCTATGCGAAAATGAGAGATGTGAGGAAGGCTTTAACTACTCATAGGCCAATGATTGTACTTTTGTACAAGGAGGCTTATTTTTCTACTAACGACTTTGACCCTTCTTTGCCAAGTGTTGTTATTGATGTTTTGCAGGAGTACGGTGAAGTTTTTCCCAATGATTTACCTCAGGGTTTACCACCTTTGAGAGGGATAGAACATCAAATCGACCTCATTCCCGGGGCTACCATCCCTAATAGGCCAGCCTATAGAAGCAATCCCGAAGAGACAAAGGAGCTACAAAAGCAAGTGGAAGAGCTCTTGAAGAAAGGACTTATAAGAGAAAGTTTAAGTCCATGTGCAGTACCCGTCTTGTTGGTACCAAAGAAGGATGGAAGTTGGCATATGTGCGTGGATTGTAGAGCTGTCAACAAAATAACGGTAAAGTATCGACACCCCATACCTCGACTTGATGACATGTTGGATGAATTGCATGGTGCATGTGTCTTTTCTAGAATCGATTTGAAAAGTGGTTATCATCAAATTAGAATAAAAGCAGGTGATGAGTGGAAAACCGCTTTTAAAACAAAACATGGATTGTATGAGTGGATGGTAATGCCGTTTGGCCTAACCAATGCCCCTAGTACATTTATGCGATTAATGAACCATGTTTTGCGTGAGTGTATTGGAATATTTGTGGTTGTCTATTTTGATGACATTCTAGTGTATAGCAAATCTATTGATGAGCATGTTAAGCATTTAAAATGTGTGTTTGATGCTTTGCGCAAAAACAAGTTGTATGCTAACTTAAAGAAATGTTCATTTTGCACTGATCGCCTCATTTTCTTGGGTTATGTCGTGAGTTCAAATGGAATTGAAGTAGATAGTGAAAAGGTAAAGGCTATTCAAGAATGGCCGACACCTAAAACTGTGAGTGAAGTAAGAAGTTTTCATGGTTTGGCAAGTTTCTATAGGAGATTTGTCAAAGATTTTAGTACCATTGCTGCACCATTAACTGAGATCATGAAGAAAGATAAGGGGTTTATTTGGGGTAAAGAACAAGAACATGCATTTTCAGTGCTAAAGGAGAAGTTGAGCAGTGCACCATTGTTGAGGGTACCTAATTTCGATTTAACTTTTGAAATTGAATGTGACGCCTCCGGGATTGGTATAGGTGCTGTTTTATTGCAGGAAAAAAGGCCCGTTGCTTATTTTAGTGAAAAGCTACATGGAGCACAGCTTAACTACTCAACTTATGATAAGGAGATATATGCCTTGGTGAGAGCATTGCAAACATGGCAACATTATTTGTTACCAAAGGAGTTCGTGATTCATACAGATCACGAGTCATTGAAACACTTGAAAGGGCAAAGTAAGCTAAACAAGCGTCACGCCAAATGAATGGAATTCATAGAATCCTTTCCATATGTGATCCAATATAAGCAAGGTAAAGAGAACATCGTGGCAGATGCGTTATCTAGAAGGTATGCTTTAATCTCTACTCTTTCAACTAAGTTGTTGGGATTTGAGCATTTGAAGGATTTGTATGCACATGATAGTGATTTCTCTAATGTTTATAATGCTTGTGAGCATGCTGCATTCCGTGATTTCTATAGGCATGAGGGATTTCTTTTTAAAGGAGAAAAATTATGTGTGCCTAATAGTTCAATTAGGGAATTGCTTGTTCGTGAAGCTCATAGTGGAGGTCTTATGGGACATTTTGGCATTGACAAAACTTTGAGCATCTTGCATGAACACTTCTTTTGGCCTAATATGCGTAAGAGTGTTGAGAAAATCTGTTTTGGTTGCATTTCATGTAGACAAGCTAAATCTAGAACTCAACCCCATGGATTATACATGCCTTTGCCAGTACCAACAAATCCTTGGGTTGACATTTCTATGGACTTTGTTTTGGGTCTACCAAGAACTAGAAATAGAAAGGACTCAATTTTTGTGGTTGTGGATCGTTTTTCCAAAATGGCTCATTTCATACCATGCCATAAAACTGATGATGCTGTACATATTGCTAATTTATTCTTTAAAGAGATTGTGCGTTTACATGGCATTCCAAAAACCATTGTGTCGGATCGAGATGTTAAATTTTTGAGTCACTTTTGGCGAGTACTTTGGTCCAAACTTGGTACTAAATTATTGTTTTCTACTGCTTCCCATCCTCAAACTGATGGGCAAACTGAAGTAGTAAATAGGACTTTGGGAACATTGTTGCGTGCTTTGATTGGAAAGAATGTTAAAACTTGGGAAGATAATCTGTCTTTTGTTGAATTTGCATATAATAGGAGTGTGCATTCTACCACTGGGTTTTCTCCTTTTGAAATTGTGTATGGATTTAATCCACTAACTCCTTTGGATCTTTTACCTATTCCTTTGAGTGAGATTTCTAATACAGATGGATATAAAAGGGCAGAGATGGTTAAATCCATTCATGACAAAGCAAGACAAAAGATAGAGAAGCGAAATGAGCAAATTGCATCTCAAGTGAACAAAGGAAGGCGCATGGTGTCATTTGAACCAGGAGATTGGGTTTGGGTTCACATGCGCAAGGAAAGATTTCCTTCCAAAAGGAAATCAAAATTGGATGCTCGTGGAGACGGACCTTTTCAAGTTGTTGCAAAGATCAATGACAATGCATACCGCATTGATCTACCTGGTGAGTATGGTGTTTCAGCTACTTTTAATGTTTCTGATTTATCTCCCTTTGATATTGATGCAGGATCTAATTCGAGGACGAATCCTTTTGAAGGACGGGGAAATGTTACAAATGCTGCTCCACATGCCACTAGTGCTCAAGGAAGTGACTTGGAGATTCATCTTGAAGATTTTAACGGACCAATCACTAGGGCCCAAGCTAAAAGGTTAAAGGAACAACTTCAACTATTTGTGCAAAATTGGGTTGATAATGGGCTGTCTAAGCATGGAGATTTTAAAGAGCCCAATTTGATTAATGTAATTGGGCTAAAAGACTAGCTTTGGATTCAGCCCATCTTATTTCCAATCATTCAAGTGGTGTCCAGATTCATTCACTAATTAATGGCAAGAATAAAGGAGTGATTTTTGGCATTTATGAGAGGGTGGACTCCACCCTAATTAGTGCTTAGGCTCAATATACATTGTGGTTGTAAAATCTTTAAATAGGGCTGTTTAATTTCATTTTGGGGAGCTGAATATTTCTTCAAACATTTCCTATATGGAATTTAAGAGAGTTTGCTTTCTTGTGATTTTATGCTTAAGGTGTTGAATTGATGCAATTGAGTTTGTCTTTGTTTTTCAATTCTACTTCCTATTTCTATTGTTCTTGATTGCTTTGATCTTGGGTTCAAGGGTATTCTCTTGGGTTTTTGTCAAAACGCATTTCTTGGGTGATAGAACAAATCAACCTGAATTACTTTGGTGTGAATCAAATCTGGTTGTGAGTGATAAAGAGTTCGTAGAAACAATTTGGGTCTTGGGGTTCCGCATCAACATGCCTAAGACCATTGTTTCGGATAGAGATGCTAAGTTCTTAAGCTACTTTTGGAAGACATTGTGGGGTAAGTTAGGAACTAAGCTTTTATTTTCTACTACTTGTCATCCCCAAACTGATGGTCAAACTGAAGTAGTTAATAGGACTTTATCTGCCTTGTTGCATGCTATAATACAAAAGAACTTGAAAACATAGGAGGATTGTTTGCCGCATGTAGAATTTGCTTATAATAGGAGTGTGCATTCTGCAACTCATTTTTCGCCTTTTGAAGTTGTGTATGGTTTTAATCCACTGACTCCTTTGGATCTAATTCCTTTACCTGTGAATGAACATGTTAACTTGGATGGGAGGAGAAAGGCAGATTTTGTTAAGCAAATCCATGAAAAGACTCGACAAAACATAGAGAGGAGAACTGAGCAATATGCCACGCAAGCTAATAAAGGACGCAATAAAGTTGTGTTTGAACCTGGTGATTGGGTGTGGTTACATATGAGGAGCCAGTGCAGCGTCGTTCTAAACTGCTTTCGAGGGGAGATGGCCCATTTCAAGTGATTGAACAAATCAATGACAACGCTTACAAGTTAGATCTTCCAGGTGAGTATAATGTTAGTGCAAGCTTCAATGTTTCTGATTTGTCTCCTTTTGATGTAGGTGACGATTTGAGGACAAATCCTTTTCAAGAGGGAGGGAATGTTACGAACAAGGGAGCTACACCAAGTGACCCATTACATGTTCCGGTTGGGCCAATAACAAGGACAAGGGCTAAGAGATTCAAGGAAGCACTAAATGGCCTGATTCATGACACTTGGGCTGATTCCGACTTAATAAAGTCCAAGATGAGCCCATATGAAGACCAAGGCCTAATAACATCATCAAGACAATTAATTGGGCTGAATAGGAGTTGACTTGGGTGTGTGGCAGAAAGCTTGGGCGTGTGGCACAAGCAAGAAGATTCAATTTAAGTTATTTCCTTTTTAGATTTTCAATGAATAATGAATTGATTTGTTTCCCAAATTAAGAGGCTGATTTGCTTTAATTTCAGCCTTCTAAATAGGGATTAAGTCAATTAGTTGATTGATTTAGTTTTAATTAGTTTCTTGTTTTGTAAGGCAATTAATGGCCGAATATTTTGTTTCTTTTTGAAAAGGCATGTAGCCTCTCTTTTCTTTTAGGGTTTTAGTTTATAAAGAACAAAAATGATGTAATGTGGCAAATGAGAAATTGAATGAAAATTGAGAGCTTAATTTCTCTTTTGTTCTTTGAGAACTAATTGGAACTTATCAGATTTCTCTGTGGCGTTCCTCCTTTTGACTTATCAATCGAATACTCCATCCTCGATTGTGGCATCATCCTTATACCAAGGTTCACATCTCATTATAGGTGTTGGGTCGCGGTTTCCATTCAAACCAGATATTAGAACGGTTCTAGGCCTCAATTGTGCTACAACTGATGAGGTTCGCATCAGTATTGGAACATCACATAATACCTCATCTTCATATTTTCCAATTCAAAATGCAACTAACACTTGTTTGCTTACTTTTAATTCGCCGCTATCATTCAATCACTGCAACTTATAAGGCCTAGGGTGTCTCAATGTGGGTAAGCCTAGTTTCTCCACCATGGTTGTGCTAGGAACGTTAGTACAACCACCACCATCAATAATC